>JAQGAM010000094.1:0-17683 GCA_034697665.1 Nanhermannia comitalis
GTTGTATGAATGACAACAATTCACATATTGAGAGCATTGAGTGATTGTCTCATTGATCAGTCATAGAAATCGAGATTTTTGTGTAAACACAATTGTAAAATGTCTGTGAACTTTCATTGATTATAACAAATAATGATTTTCATTAGTAAACAAAAGTTCGAACTATTAGATTATGGGTTTTCCCAATTCCCAGGTCAGCAAATATAAAACTTTTCAAAAACATTGGAAATTAGATATGAATGCAGTCTGACCCCGATTATAGCAAAATTTAATTATGGCAACTTGTAATAAATTCAGTTAATTACTTATTAAAAATTAAATCTATACTTATTTAATATATTTGATATGTAATTGATGACAGCATCACTTGACAAGCAAGCTGCTATCAACAATAAATGTACAAAATAGTCAGGGTGTTAAAAACTATACGGATTTCTGAGACAATTTCCTGAAAATAAGGAACTGTACAATAACTTGTCTGACTTAACGCTCGATAAACGCTTTGCGCTTGAGCGCCTTGAAAAAGCGAGCTCCGAGCGCGAGTGCCGAGCGCTTTTTTTCTTCCGAGCGCGAGCGCTGCCATCACTGCTTATAACTTATAACAGGATTACTCGAAATTACTCTGTCGAACATAAAATTTCCAATTTTTTTAAATTTTTTAAAATAAGTTTTAAATTAGTAATATTTAATGTTAATATAATTAACTAACATTATTAAATTTAATAATTGATCTTTAGGTTAAATATTATTACTTAAAATTAAAAAAGCCTAAAAATGATTTATTTTAGAATTCCGTAATTTTTTTTACATTAGATTTTCAACAATTTCCAACTAGGAGGAAGGACTGGCGCAATGCGCTATGGCTTCGACTCTCGATCGAAGGTCTGAGTTCAAACCCAAGGCGGTCCAGTTTTCTCTGCTATATGTTGGCCACATATTCAGTGTTTTTTCAACACCCCTATGGCCCGACGCGTTTGCCCACAGCCGACACGGGGTTATCCCTGTAAGAATCTCACTGGTTTAACATGGGCTTCAGTGAGATCTCCTCTCATTAAGGAGTTGGCTAAAGAAAACGTTTCAACGTGTTGTTATAAAGATTATTATTCTCATAAATATTTGTTTTATAGAAAAATTTTTTGTAAAACTTATAATTAATCAAAAATTTTTATTTAATTTTTTCGAGTTTCTCGTGAGAGTCTCGATTGCAGTCTATCGAGATCGAGAGCTGTTGCGATCGAGAGTTCCATTTAATAGCCAAAACATTTATTTACATGTAAAAGAAATAATAGAGTGCAAGGACACACACAATAACATATTATTGTTTTTGATATAAAGATTGAGTTCAGACTATAGTACTGTATAATTGTATGGGTTCACTCAGACACTCTTTTCATATACAGAGCATTGCAAAGACCTTTTTCGGGCATTTTTGTAGTCGAATAACTCAACAAATAATTGAAGAAAATTAATGAAACCAATTTCAAGTTAAAGCCTATACTTTTATCTAAATCTTGTTCACTTTTTATGAAAATCGATTGTCTTATCTTAAACTTGTAGCATAAAAACAAAACCTCGAACAGAAAAATTTTTTTCGCCCATAGAGAAATACATAGTAATTCTCCATAAAGAAACACGAAATGTCAACTATGTTTTGGTTTGTTCTCTTCACGACTGACATCGCCTACCATTACAATATGAATGTTATTAGAGAAACTTATCTGTTATGATTATGTTTACCCAATTATTTTTATTTAATAACTTAAAGAGGCCTAGAGATCAATCTCACACGATCAATCAACAATTCGGGTTATTATTTTACTTATTTCTCGATTTTTTTCTATTGAGATCCTTAATTCTATAGTTGAGACACTTCGATATCTTCATGTTATGGTCCGTCATGTGATGAATTATCCTTCTCTCTGACCACTACAGTCCTAAAACCGCAAACCACGCCCCTCAATTATCGGGTCACATTTATGTTTCATAATTTTTATTTGCAAACTTATCTTATTGTTATCTCATTAGAGGACTCTTTTACCTTTAATTTAACATATAATTTATTAAAATCGGTTCAGCCAATCAAAAGTTATTCGACTTCAAAAATGCCCAAAAAAAGTCTTTGCCATGCTCTGTACCATTCATATAAATATGCATTAAACAGTTTACTTATCATAACAAATCAGAACTTATCATAAAACCGATTATAACAAGCGTTTAAAATTTAAAAAATTGAGTTTTGAGTGAGTCATGTTTTTGGGCCAAACGTTTACTCAGGTTTACTTATATTAATATAAATTTTTATACACCAGTTATACAGGTAAACAAGCTTAGAAAAGCACTTTAAATACAACTATAGAGTATTATAATTTTGTGAAATTTAATTTCACTTTTTTGTTATAAAATTTTTATTTTAAACATATTTTTGTCAATAACTTAGAAACGCTTAAACAATATTTTTATTTCCTTAAAAATTAATCTTTGAAAACAATTCAAGACTAGACAAGCGATATCTGTTCCAAATAGAGAAGTAATAATCAAAGTTCCAGAATAGAGTTAGCCTTACTTTTGAATATATTCTAAAATCATCGGATTAGAAGTTAGGAAACTAAATGAGTCCATAAATTTTGGAAAAAGCATTTAGAAAGTTCATATTTTTAACTTATAACCCTATTTTCCTTATTATAATGTTTAAGTCTCTATTTTGCTATTTAAATGGTGTGATCTCCCTTTTTAAAAGTTGAAAAAATTTTACCGAAAAATAAAGAAAAATTGACAGAAGGGAAAAAATAGATTTGTTGGTCATTTTATGTCCCAATTCCTCCCTATTTTGCTAGTTTTATATTTGATTACTTGAAGAAAGTTCTAGTTTTACTGAATGCTATATTTATTTTTGAAGCCCTTTTGTTCAGCGAATGGCGTTTCTAACAATAATTATTATTTATAGTCGACCTGATAGAGAGGGTTTTACTACAATTGCCTACAATTGCGTAAGAGTTAGAATAATTCAGCAAAAAGTGTGTATTATTTACAAATAAAATAATACATTGATATATGAGATTTATGTTGATATTTGTAATGCATTCGTTATACTAATATATAATATAAAGCATATTTCGTGACTCAATCTATTAGAAGAAATTAATCACCGATTGTTGACAAAGAGTATGGAGCAAACAGAGCTTCGCCATCAATAGAAGTGGTCACACCAGTTATATGAGACGCTTTATTAGAAGCTAAAAACTCTATGGTTCGTGCAATCTCTTCAGGTTCTCCAAGACGTCCGAGTGGGTGGTGAAGCATATCTTCACTTTCTATTTGATTTTCTGCCAAACAAATTCTTCCCGTTATATTAGGTCTGAGATATGCAGGACTGTAATTACAATATTTTTAGGTTATTGTGTATTCAAATATCTGAAGAAATATAATTTGTTATTTAATATAACTTTGAGCTTATTTAAGATGTCATTTACTTTAATCTGATATTTAAGGTGAAACCCATTAAACAAACAATAATTTATTGACAACAAAAATATGACAATAATATAGTAGACTACGAGACCAGATTTAAGAACTTTTCTTCAATATACCTTTTACCCCTTTTACCTGTACAGTATAAAGCAGACTTGCACAAGGCATGGGTTGCCTAGGGGTTGACCCCCCTCCCAGAAAATTTGAAAAGTCAAAAAACTATTATTTCTTGGCGGGAAACTCCGTTTTTAAAAAAATTGTCTTATAAAACGGCAGAGTTTTGACCCCCACCCTTAGATTTTTAATAAATCTTGAAATGAACCCCCACTAAAGATCAGACCTTGTGTAGGTATGGTATAAAGTACAGTAAATAAACGTTTAGAGTTCAATCCCACTCTCGTCAGCTCATAAGTTTTGTGTTAAAAAAGAATTAATTTGAACACCAGTTTTTTGGGAAAAAGAGTGTTTAAGTCTTAATTTCTTTAATTTCTTTCTTTCTTGTAATATAAACTTTAAAATCAAATCCTTTAAATGCAACTCAATATGTATGCATTGTTGTTAACTTAAGCTTTATGTTTATTATGAGCTTTTAGTTGACTTTTCATTTGTGAAATATAGTGTAAAACAATATAAAAATAGTAAATGTTTCTGAAATAGTAAACTTATTTCTATTTTTATATTCTTATGAGTGTAAATAATCATAAATTACAGGCTTATAAACAAATATAACATTTGTGTCAAAAAAGTGAAAAGTGTCTAAGAATTTAAGAAAGAAAACACAATAATAGTGGGCAATAAGCACGTTATTCACGACACACACATCACACATGCGGTAGACGTGAAGAAAATTCAAAAATTTGAGAGAGACGTGAACGAGAATTGATTTTTTCTGTAATTTTTTTATTAATTAATTTCAATTTACTTTTTTTTTAAGAAACTGCGTTTGAAAACACTTTTCCTAAAATAGATTCCGGATGTCTTATACAGTATAACATTAAAGATCTAATAAAGTTATTGTCACAAAAATAATGTTGTAGTGACAGAGCATTTGTTATTTGCTGAAAACAAATGAAAAATAATGTAAAATTGATGATAAAAAAGTGCCGGTATTGAAACTTAAAATAAAGATTTATTTTTCACGTAATTATGAATCTAAAAATGGAAGTGTGTATTATTTAAATCTAAAATTTACTATTACAGGGACTTTCCGGAAATAAGCCCAGTAAACCTAAGATTGGGCGGGCTTTTATTTGAAGAAATTATTTGGGCACACGTCATCATTAACAAATGCTTTAAATGTTTTTAATATTTGACAATCAGAAAAATTTTTGATAGATTTTCAATCAAATCAAACTTTGAAGATTTTAACCAAAATCAAAGGTGAAGCAAAGTATATTTTTTCAATATTTTATGAAAAAATCAATGGAAAACCATTTAGCATTCTGATTTTTGGAATTCAGCACCTATGCAACCCTATGCCTTGTGCATGTATAATTTTAATTGTATTTAGTTTTTGTCACTTTTTTCTATATTATTGTGCAATTAAACCCTAAAATTAATAGTATTTATAATGAAAAATAGGTAAATACCTGAACATCGTAACCATTATAGGAACCTTAATTATAAAGTATATGGGTTTAATATTGGGTGGGCTTTTATTTAAAATTATTTGCATCCCTTAGAAAAGTAAAAAATTAAATACAAGCCCATGGGCTTATTTTCAGGAAGTCCCGGTAAATTGATTTTACAACACTTCTCTCTCTCTCTCTCCCCTCTCCTCTCCTCTCCTCTCTCCCCTTGAATTTGAAATATTTATCAATTAAAGCACAGATTTTAGTCTAGATTTCGTGATTATTAGACCTAAATCTATATCATTGCAAATGCCATATGGCTTATGATAAGGAACAATATTTATGTGCTGTGAATTGAAATTCCTTCCTATAAGGTTAGCGAAAAAATTAATGACAAAATCAAAATTCAATCAATGATAACAATTGATAATTTTTCAAACAAAGACATTTAACTTGTTATTTATTTAATAAACTGAAATTTAGCGCATAACGAATTTGCTCACTAACCGACTAGTAGTAAACCTGTAGTAAACCTTATAATAAGGAGATAAAGTGTCAAACTTTAACAGTTTAACAGACTCTAAAAGTTTCACAATGAGATTTATTTAGATAATTATTAATAGCCGTAACACGAAAGAGATTTTTCAATGTGTATGACTGAAACCGGAGATAATTGTTCACATATTTGAATTAATTTTTTGATTAAAAGAGAACTACTTATTAAAATACAGCAATAAATTAACAAAAGAGCTATCAAAATGAGAAGTTAAACAACTACTTGTTCGAGAATAAAACCATTGCTGAAAACAATATTTTATAAACAGTGAATACTTTAAAGTCCGGAACAGCTCATGAAATATTGAATAAAAAATATCTATTTTTATTACGAAAATATTTTAAACGAAAAGATGAGTGACAATAAAATTTATTGATTTGTAAATTTTTTTATCCATTACAATAATGGTGTTATTGTATAATCAGAAAAACTTCCTTATATTAAATTGCAAGTCATTTGATTATAAGCTAAATCTTGAGAATCTAAAAAGTTTAACTATTTATATATATTTAACAGTACAATAATGTTGAGAATCGGTTTTAAATTTATATCTTTAAAATCGTATTTTTATTGCACAGTTTTACTGATGCTTTACAATGAAATAAAGGTTTCATACCATTGGGTCTTAACTGATAAGTGGGAATTACAAACGATGACAGATATTAATAATATATCTTGGATTAAGCATTGATTTTTTGACATTTTTATAATGCAGTTATTTCTTAATAGCATTCAAATAATCCCAAGCAATGCATTCAATAAACAAATGAAAGCTAAAATTCTTGATTAATGTTATAAATCTGTTGAACACTTTCACGGAACAGATAAAGTACTGTGGACTTAGGGAACTCCCAAAAAATAACATACATGATGGGTATTTACATAATAGTTTTGTTCAAACGATTAGCCTTCAGGGAAGGACGCATTCTTTCCTTCAAACAAACAATAAATTGCAAAAATAAAATATAGAACAATGCAATTTATTTAATGAGGTGTACTGTGTGTCAGTATTGATGAACTTGACAATAATAGACAGAACAGTCTCAAGTAGTAATCCGTATATCGTTATTATTATTATTATTGTTATTTCTTTAAAAAGATTTTTTTTGTATCTTTTTAGGCTTTTATCGTCTAAGATAATAGATTAGTGCTGGCCATCAACTCAACTCAGATATGAAATACTATTGTTATAACAATGAAACAAATTTTTGAGTTTAATCGATCATTAAAGTTGAGATGTTTAAGGCTATGCAAAGACTGGATAAAACCAAAAGTTCTGACTCTCTTTTCTACTATAGTATTGATGCTATACTATATGGCATTGTCCTTATTCTTAATATTGCTCAAGAATGTTGTGCAATATTAAAATGACTCAAAAATGTAAGTTTTGCAGAAAAAGTAAATCATTTTCTGATATATTGTTCTGTTTCTGATTCACTTTCTATCACATAAATCTGATCACACCCTCAAATAATAAGAAACTTATTTACATATTATATATTCTGACTTCTAAAAAATGGGAATAACTTTCTTATCTACTCTCATATACCCAATAAATGGCTAAGTTCTCGCACACGGAAATGATAACTTAATAAACTGAAAGTAATAATAAACTAATTTGAAGACAAGGCCGTCAATCTCTACTTGCAATGAATGAGCTATTTTTGTAGAACTATAGCCCATAATAAAGAAGATAATAATGTAAATGTGTTGAACACTTGTCAGACATATTAATTGAATTAATCTTCACATTAGTTATGCGCATATTATTTTAAAACAATGATTCTTAAGATGAGATTTTATCGAAAGAGATTTTTTGCATTTTGTTTTGTTTTTTACTGAATGAAAAATTATTCGATAAGTTAATTACTAAACTGATCTCTGCATCTGCTCTGCATAAGTGAACTAAAGACTTTGCATAATTCATATCATTTTAAAAAATCAATCTGTCTTTGTCTGAATCGTCTTCAACACAGAGGAATTGTTAAAGGTGTGCACGTCAGGGCTGGCATTATTGTATTTCTATGAGGACACGCGCTTTTCATTATGCTTTTCTGCATTATATTTAAAATCAAAAGCTACATAAGTTGCGAAACAGAGGTCTTTTATTTAATGTAACTCATATTTAAATATAAATTATTTTTCCTTTTTTGAGATTTATTATAAAGTTATTGATAAATACATCGATCAGATTCAGCTTATAATAAAGGCATAGAATTTGAGTTTATAATAGATTTTAAACAATAGTTAAATCTCGAGCATTACTGGGGAATAGATTTTAACAGATTTTAATCAATTGAAACTAATTTTCGAATCGATTTTTTTTGCCAAACTTTGAAAACTGACAATAACACTAAAAACTAATCATTCTATGAGAAGCATAGTTGAAAACATAATATTTTCACAAATAAAACACATAATATTTCAAAAATATGCTTAAAAACACAATTCGATGAAACAAAAGGCTATTTCTGAAAAGAAAGAGCCACAAAATGTTATCTAAACTGCTATTGTTTAGGAAGTATTATTTTTATGTAAATTTATAATAAGCAGGAAACACCACTTTCCCATAGTTTAAGCTGTCGAGTGAGCTTAAGATTATAATTAAAATGCGTCTCAAGTGTGTTTATATTATATTTATAATGTTGAACTGTTATATGTGAATTGAGTTCACAAATTTTGTATATATTTAGCATTGTTAGAGTGGGGGTGATCTGTGATCTTATACCAGTAATATTTGGTGGTCAGCAAGAATGTTAATTTACGACCTCTTTTATTATCTTCTTTTTCTTTGTCTTAAAGCTAACTATAGTTTTAGTTCAAGTCAAAAAACCAGATAAGGAAGGGCTTAATTGAAATTAATTTTCATATTTAAAAGAAATCACTTCATTCGCATCACACCTTTTGTTAGGTAAGAAATTTGAATTTGTTTTCTCAATTATTCAATGATATGAACCTTTTTTTTTATTAAAAATAATTTAAGTTATTGATTAAAATCGTTATCTGATTATCGATCAGTTGATTCAATTATTTTTAAGAAACATTAGAGTTTAGAAAGTAACTCATAAAAGGCCAATAAATCATTATAATTAATATAGTAATCAATTTAGTCAATTAAAAGCCGATTATTACTAAAATAGTTTAAACTAAAACCATTATTATTGAAAAAGTTTCATAAATATTGGTTTGATTGAGGTCTTAAACAAGTATATGTCTATAATTAAGCTTATTTTTATTAACACAACTAATTTTTGTTTTAATTTTATCCTTATTTTATCGACTGCTAAGACTTATAAACCAAAGAATAAAAATGGTTTTAGAATAGTAAGAGCTAAGTGAGAGTTAGAGGAAAGTCAGCATTTTAGCCCCTTTTTGGGTGTAAGAGATTTAGTGAACAGCAAAAACTGGTATAAAAACTACAGGTATTTTATTCATTTGAAATGTGTTAATGAATGTCTCTCTAATACTATAAGAAAGCAATTGACCTCAAGTTTCAATAGTTCAGAGAAAGACATATATTTATTTCTCAGATAATTACTTAATAGTTGTATTTGAATTACCGGCAAATATTGCTTTATTGTTCGCAAAAACCTAATACTAAGAGTTTAATTAAAACTTATAAAATGTTGATTCACTTAAAAGATTAGTCGCATTCAATTCGATGTACAGAAATTGTGTTGTCTTTCCTACGGATGTGAAAATGCTTATTAAAATTCTCAAAAACACTTTTCTATATTGAAGATATAGAGCAATAACGTAGAAAAAACAAAATTTAATACAAGATAAAAAAATTTTATATTAAGACCTCCAACAAGTCATTTCACTTTCATTTGGATATTTATTACTCAAGTATTTAAAGGTGGGTTAACTGCATCGATATTATAAATACAAATATAAATATTTATTAAGGTAAACGTTAATTGTCTTAATTAATGTAAAAATAATTCATTACAAATTTTTTTACAAGCTACAAAAATATCGAGAATAAGAAATTAATGCTTAAAAGTTGTTAAAAATATGCTTTTGAAACAAAAACTTTTTACTAAATGTTGAAAAGTCTAAAGTTGAATAAAGTTTCCACAAAATATAAATAAATGATACCTTAAATAATAAAAGACTGCCATAAGAACTGCTATACTAATCTATTTGGTCAACGATGACCTTAACTTAACCAATTGTTATTTTTAAAATAAAATTAAAAGTTAGTTTGGGTTAGATTTGAAAAAATAGCGCGCTATTCATGATTTTTAAACAAGACTCAAGAGTAGAACATAATTTACATAATTCATGTCAAGAACATTCAACTTTTAAATAAAAAGCTAACTATCCTCATAAGAAAAGATCCAATTTTATTTCTTAATTTTAATTTTTTTACTAATTCTCATGTCGTGCGAATCCATCGATCAATAGCATAAATTGGCGCATAACTAATACATTACTGAAAATTAATATAATAATAAAAGTGAACTTTTTCAATGACTTGAAGAGAAGCTTATCAGTAACTTTAAATTATAAATTTCAATATTCAAGGTTTGGTTTATAATTTTCAATGCTATTTACAAAACATATTACAAGTTAAAAAGTTTAATAACTAATTCACGAAATTTAAATCAGCTGATGAATTATGAAATCAAACATTAGATAAAACTTGAGAACATTTTTATAACACTTACCAAAGTTTAGATGATAAACAAGCAGTAAAATGGTCTTATACTTAAACAAAATGTTCATTTTTACAATATAAGCCAAATGATTTAAGAATAGTATGACAAATAATTTAGGTTGGAACAAAACATAACCTATTGTTCACATGTTTAATATTCTCAGTTTGAAGAATAAGATAAATATAATCACTACAAATAGATATAGTACTAGTAGTACAATAAGAATAATAGTGAACAAAAACTTTTCTCAGTTATGGTTATTTACCAGAGAAGAATATAAAAAAGAAAGTTTACACTCAAGGGAAACTGGGTTCGCATTTTTCAGAGGAGCTTAAAGTTTAAGCTCAGTTCTAAGCTCTTAATAACTGGAATAATATAAAATGTACAACACTTAGAGAGTGAGAAAACTTTTCATTTTATGCTTAAGACTAATGAAAATCATCTCAAAAGTTTCATAAAATAATCATTGAGAGCATGCGTAATATTTTTTTAATTAGCTTTAAAACAATGACCATAATAATAGTTTTAAATTTTTTTTGAATAACACACTATTAGTGGACAAATTATTTTATTATTAAGCTGTTTATTAGAGGGAAATATATTAAAAATTTTATCATTAATTGTGATTTACAAATGATAATTATTATTTTCATGCTTTGCCCATAACTCTTAAGGCATCAATCGATTCAAGGTTTTAATTCAGATTATTATTGTATTGCAATTGTTTTCAAAAGATATTTAGATAAATACAACAAATTCTGATTAATGATTAAAAATTTTCCAATAAATTCAGTATTACTTCAGATGTCTATCAATAAGAAAATAAATTTACTTTTGTATTAATCAATCAAAAAATTATTGAACTTTATTACCATTGAAAATAATTATTGTTAATAAAATTTTTCAACTAAATTATACCCCTATACTCCTGTTTTGTTTCTGTATTGTGTACTGTACTCTATTTGTAGACTCAAAAAAAAATTTTTTAACTATAAGATTGTCGAAGACTTTCTTTGCTTAACAAATAGTGAATTAAAGTGGAAATATTTTCCTTAAATAAAACTTGTGAATAGATTAATGGGTTTTACTATCGCTAATGTTTCGTCTCTTCCGTTTAATTAAGACTTCAATAGTAGTTAATCAGTGAATTTAATGATAGATTTGAGTTAACTGACGAAACAATCAATCAATAACTTAGAGAACAATACGCGAACATTTCTTTACCATTAATTACTACTCATTTCATTATGTAATTAATGAATACTCTTATAAGTAATGTTTTTGTCTGAGTTTCACACTTAAGCATCATTTTGAGTTATGAAAACTTTTTCAATCCCTCCATTATTTTCCTCAGACATTATTTCTTTAGTAAACACTTTAATAACATTCATTTAATCCTTTGTTAATTGAATTAAAATAGCATTTTAGTTATATATTACAATTCATTAACTTATGTAAAAATGTCATGAAATGTCTTAACAATAGGTACTTAATGTCTTTTTTATATAGTTTTAGGTTGTTTTATAAAATTTAAATTATAAATAAACTCATTGTCAGAGGATTTCAAGTGTTCTTTTATAAAAATAATTCTAATGTAACATCCATTAAAAAAACTAATAATAAGTTCCTTCTTTATTAAAACTACTTCCATATGTATCTTAATTAATAGTAATAGAATAATATCGATCGATAATCACATTAAACTTTAATGCAAGAGTACCCCTACGTTAGCCCTACCCTGAAGCTACATTGCCCTGAAGCTAAAAATGTGAAACAGGATTTTTTTTTAAAAACTTTAATCAATATAAAATCAATTTAATCGAGATTTTATAATATTTTATACGGTGTTTATTGAATTTTTTTAGTATAAATATTGAATCATAACAAAGACTTGAATGATTTTAAATAAAGGTAATAATAATGAAACGAAAAAAATAATTCAAAACTAATAATTTTCAATAGTTAAGGTCAAATAAAAACGTAAATATATACTTATTTTTAAAAAATTTTAATATCCTGGAAAAAACTGTTGAGGCATTTCATCATATGAGTTAATACTCGTGACTAACTTTTAATTTATAATTTTTAGGAATACTTTAAATTATCAAATGGAAGGATAGTTACGGAAAAGATATTTTAATTATGTCTTCGCCCAAACCGTGCGTTTCATTACAATTAAATGCGTTGATCCAGAGCTAAAAGTTGTCAATTTATGATTAAAATACTAAAACGGTGGCAATTATTTCGAAAAAATAAATGTTTTGTTATTACTTTTGATAACAATAAATAAATACCAATAACTTTCGAAATTTATTCATATGTTTCATAATACCTAAAAGTATTATAAACAATAATTACTATTATTATAATGTTTGTCATTGAGTTAAGAGAACTTCGGATTTTGATATAATAATAAATTTTTCTTTTTATTTGCAGGAAAAAAATCAAAGTTATTAAAAATATAGAAAAATATATCCTCTTTTAAATTCTTAATATCAATTTCGTGTATTGTTTTTTAAGCATTAAAATTACACACAACTTAAAACAGTACTTTTAATACATTTATTTTGTTCTTTTCTGTCAATTATAATGATCACTAATTTTTATAAATTTAATATACATTTAACTGTCTTTGTCAAGGATTGTAATGCATAATAGACTCATTTCCTCTATAAATCAAGACTTAATTTAGAGCCAGATTTTCAATGCTAACTGTTTGTCGAAAATTACTTAAAGGAAATTTAATAAAAATAAAAGATTAAAGAAATAAATAATGAGAAGAATCTAACATAAGAAATAAATCTAACCTCCATTCAGGAATATAAGCAGTCTTTAAACAAAAGATTATCAATTTTCTAGTATTCAAATGAATGCTATATTTTATTTTATATTTCAATGAGAAATTAAACTAATAAAGAAATTATAAATTTTGATTGCATTTAACATACAATATTTTCTAGACTTGATCTTAATTCTCTTTATTATTTTAATTTCTTTGTAAATAATATTTAATTCTGATGACATTTGATTGAGTGGGTGTACAGTAATGGAAAACCCCAGGCAAGAGATAATGTAAATTCCATGATTACTTTGCAAAGTATTCTCATTTACAAAAAATAGATCTTATCTTACTTCTTAACCTTTAGAAAAGTAGATAACAAGATGTTTAAAATAGTTCTCTTTTAAAAGTGGGTCTCATTTATAAATTGATGAACAAATTTTTTCAACATTTTGTTTGATTGGTATTGAAAAATATAATCAATATCTTGATCTAATAAACACCTTGTTAACTTAGAATTTTAAAAAGTAAATAATTAATTCAATTTCAAGTTTATCATAAGATGAATGATTATTTTAATCCATGATATTCTGACATTTATAAATGGTCTCTATGAAAAATTGCTTCTATTGTTTAAATTTTTAAAAATACGTCTTATGATATGTTTAATTACGAAATAAATTTCATTAAAGATTATAAAAGTCCGAAATTCAGAAGTTTAATTCACTACCTTTTTAGAGATAATTTTCAGAGACAATTGTTATTTTAAGTATAGTTCAAACAAACAAACACTCAATTATTACACGAATCACTTGACTATCTTAACAAATATTATGCTAATAGTAATCATTATTTAGCGATTATTCATCTATTTAGTTGTTTTTTAAAAACATCTACTTATTTAAAAAGAAGGACTTTGTCATAATTGAGATATCCTTCAAGTCTATACTTTAATTATAATCAAAAACTTTAATCTAAACGAATAAATTGTTTTCGAATATTAAACGAAGAATAACTCAAACTTAAACAATACATAACTAATGAGTAAACGAATTATATTCACAATTAAATAATGTTTAAAAATGCATTAACACTAAAGAGTAATATCTAACGAAGAGATCTTCAATAAAATGAAGTTTAATCTCTTAATTATAAGTTCATAGCATTTTTAAGAACCAAATTTGAGGCAAAGTTATAATTACAGTACAGTATTTTAAAAATTTCAGTTGTACTTACCATAAATTGATGAAATTATTATAATTATTAATGAAGACCTATAAAAATCCATTTGATGATTGAGTTATATTCAGTTATAGTTATCCATAACTAATTGAGTTATATTTCAGCTTAATTTCCAGTTTAAAAAGCTTTTAACTATCTTTATGTTCATCTGAAATGATAAATAGTTTAATTATAATCATAATAAAAACCCAAAAAATTGAATTAAGTTTTTAATTTATTTTTTCTTAAGTGATTTTGTTAATAATGAAGTGATAGAAGGCTGAAAATAATCTGATCGAGAAAGTCAGCCTTTATCATATTAATCACACCTTTGTTTTATTTTTTGAAATTTTGATTATTAATCATGGAAAGTGTTAAAAATATGAATATAGTGAAAAAATAGAGAATAAAATATTAATTAATAGTTTTATTACGTTTTAAAACTTTTTTTTTGATTAAATAAAATGATTTTTTCAATAAAAAGTAAAGTTTAATAAAAAGAATATAGTTTTTTATGAAATGAAACATAAGATAAAAGGCAATAATTAGTTAAAAGTAATCAAATAACTGATAATTAGAATGAAGATAAATTAGAAAATTACATAAAAATTTAATTTATTATTTTATACTAAAGCTTGTAATTAAAGTTCAAACAATGAAAGTCAAGTTCTTTTTTCTTTAAATAGAAAGTTGAAAAAACTTGAACAATACTGTTATTTGCTGATTAAAATCTAAAATCATTTTGAAGAAACTATTTAAATAATAACCAAAGACTGCTTTTTATTAATTTGCATGAGACTGGCCCTGAACAAAATTAAGGGAAATTCTGACAATGAGTTTTGATGAATTTCTTTATGCAAATGATTAAAGAGCTTTTACATACATTAAACTTTGATTAAATTCAAGAATTGTTTTCTCCTATTCAATTTTGATTTAAATACTGCATATAATTACAACAGTTGTAATATAAACTCTTATCAAACATGCAAATAATGTCTTATTAAACTTTCACTAGAAATTGAATTACAAAAAATAATTAAATTTAATAAAACTTAACTCTACCTAGTTATATACCGGTACTTAATTGATAAAAAAGTTAATCCTTTAATAAATTTGCCCGAATATAAGTGATGAGCAACGCTCGAGCGTCGAATTTTTTAGCCTTTGAGTCAAGTCATCAAAACTAAATCTCAAGAATATTGAGGAATATTTAAATCACTTTTTATTCTAACGGAATTTCATGCTTTTATACTAAATACACAAAATAATTATTTTTGAAGAATTTAAATATAGAATTGAAAATAATAGGATACTATGCTTATTGTTTTATCAACTTTTGCTTTCAAAAAATTTGTTAATAATTTTCGAGTATTTGTACTATTGAAACATTTAAAACAGTTATAAAAACAAAGTTTAATACTTTCTAGTTATATATTTACTCATAATCTGAATCAATTACCCATTTTCATGGGAGCGAGAGCAGTGGGCACATCACTAGGACTTTCCTTGAAGACATTTATTACAAATTCTCAATTATATTGTGAGAGGATTTGCGTGATTTGATTCTAACTAACTATAAATTATAAAATAGAAATAGTTTTGTGGCACGTGAATTGCAAGTGGCGTGTGTTCATCAAGTCTAGTACTATACCTGTCCATTCATTATTAAACTAATACCTTGACCGAAAACAAGCCATTAGAGCAAATCTAGAACTTAATTGAAATTTGTTTTCACTGATAATCCATAAACTTGTTTATAACGGACAGAGTTTTATCAATTTTGAGTTTTGCTGAAAAAGTTTCATCTTTTAATTAACTGTAAATTTATTTTTTATGTGTTTGTTTAATTATAAACTCAAATTCTATTGTGTTTTAGAAACTAATTTTTTATCGCGAGTCTGATGTACTGATAGATCAAACTTTTTTTGTTGAGTAAAATTTGTTTCTTTGTAATTACATTTCATAATGTTTTCAGTTATGAAAGAGTTATGCTGTACAGTACTTATGAATTCGTGATTCATATACAAACTAAAACTCGAAAGACTTCACTAATTATCAGAATAATCACAACTAAAAGCATAACAAAATAGAGCAAAACAATTGTTTTAAATAAATTGAGAACTAAAATCGATTACAACAAAAAAATAGAAATAATTTGTTTCTTTACAATTAAGTCATAATTGGATAAAATAATTTACTATTTTAAGCATTCATTGAGTTTATTTTCATAATTATCATCGAAATTATAACTCTTAAAAAATCAAAATTCATTTAAATGGAAGTTTAAGAATCTATTATTTTTTTATTAATTTCGATAAGAATTTTAATCAATGCTCTGATTAAAGTAATGATTCAGTAACATTAGACCAGTGTCTGAAATAAGGGCGTATTACAATATTTTCATTAATAGAGATTTAATTTCATTCAAACAGATTAGAATAGAAACTAATTATATTTTTAAAAATCAATATAAGTTACAGTACAATTGAAAATTCTTTGCAATTAACTTTTTATTTAATACAGATTATCATAACTGTAAGAGAAAACTTGTACTGTATTACATTTTACTCTACACAGTGTAAGATGAAATATGATCTTATTTCAGAGACTTCTCCAATTATTTTTCGTATTATTAATATTAGTAGTATTTTTGCTTTAATGATGTGTTCATTTGAATTTCAGACATTATTAGTATTATTTAAATATAAAAAAACAGAAATTTCAATGACAAGGCTATTGAAACGGCGTTATAATTAATTATCACAAAACTTTTTGAACGTCAAATATTAACATTTGAATTATAATTAAATATTTAACATATTATGTATAAATCATTAATATATACTTTAAAATAATATTTTATTGACCCAAAAAAATTCATTTATTATAAATAATTAGAAAATATTATAGTTAAATAGTTATTAAACCTCACCATTAAGGTTACGTTTCTATCACTCCAGAAAAGATGGGAAAGAATAAGAGATTGAAAAATATTTAATTTTGCATTGAGTTGATTCATATTAATCAATACCAACACTCAAACATTTTGAGACTCATAGTTTTTTGACAATCGTAAAAATAAACTAAAGTCAGAACTAATGAAATTATAGTTTTCTTAGTACAATCAAACCTTTAAAGGCAAATCTTACTTAAGATATATACTTACCTGTAAAACAATTTTTTAGTATACTGTACACGAGTTTTAGACTCATTATTAAAGTGTCAATTTTGGAAAGACCTTAAATAGACTGACATAAAAAGTGAAACTATTAATGTTTTCATATAAAATAACAATTAAGCCTAAAAAGACTCACTTTTATTTATTAAACAATGAATAGAATTCTTGTGACTAATGCTAATAGTTTATAAAACTGTTAATGAGTTTGATATCAGTTATTTCTGTAGTGCAGACAACTTAATAAAA
>JAQGAM010000095.1:0-17678 GCA_034697665.1 Nanhermannia comitalis
ATTTTTTGAAACTAATTACAAAATTCTATTTTTTATTATTCATAAAGAAATATGATATAAAATTGACCGAAAAGTTGTACATTTTTTTGATGAACATTAATAGTAAAGTTTATTTATGGTCTCTATCACTTATCACATAAAATTGTCATATATTAGTAATTATTACAGTTTGAATATATTTTTATTATCCTTAATAAATGGTGTTATACACTGGAGTATATATGTTAAAAGTATGACTTACTTTTAAGAATGAGTGTACTTATATACAGATATGTTTATGAGTAAAGACATTATGTTTTTAAGAGCATTTAAAACTATATCATAATAAGAAGTTGATCAGCTTTTGCATAAAATGAGTTAATGACCTCAAATCTCTTCCTTCTATAGTATATTCTTTGTCTTGTACTCATTTCTCCTCCTATTTTACAAACCATGTAATTTGAGGCTTCATCTCATTATTGTCAGACATTGTTTTTCATTATCAGCCAAATCAAAGCATGCGATCCCTAACCATTAAACTTTTAACATTGAAAATATGCCAAAAATTAAATATATTTTATTAAAAGAAAATGTATAGGCATTCATCTGCTTAGAGAAAGATTAATATTTAGCCTTTAAAACTATTGAATAATAGCACTAAATTATGGAATGGGGCCGAGTATTGTTGAAAATCCTCTATAATAAGGATATGACATATAGAAAAACGTCATTATTTTGAAAAAGTATTGATTATTAATACATTATTAAGACATAAAATTAAAGCAAAATATTTAATAAAATAAATATAAAATCGCATATCATTTAATCATTGAATAAGAATAGTTTTTACATATCAAACATTTTGTAAAGTTTTTAATGGTTTATTCAATAAATAAAACAATTTAAGAAGACTTACAACGAGAGTTTTAAAATTCTAACTCAGTCTTGAATAATCTGAAACTCCTATAAACTAAAACTTGTTTGAAGAAGAAGTTCATGTGTGACAAAGTAAAATAAATCAAAAAGGGATAGCAGGCTCACAAAAGCATAATATTACATCTCTAAATACTTAAGACATACACTAGTATTAGACATATAAATATCTCATTAGTTTATATATTTTGTCCAAAGAACTCCTGAGTATTTTCTTTGCAATGATAAAAAAACAAAAAAAAAAGTTCCTGTAATCTAAAAATAAGTCTAATTCGCTAATTTACTTAATTATGATGAATTGATTTGTAAAGTATTTTAGTCTCACCATTAAATCATTGACCACTGAATAAATTTGAAATAAAAGTTCAAATTACGTTTAATTTCAATAAAATTTCAAATAAAATTCTAAATCTAAAATCAATTAAATTTAACAACAGTGAAAACTATTCGCACCGCTTCCGTATTCAGAATAAGATTTTGAAAAAGTCTAATTTGAAGGGATGAAAAATTGGAACCAGTGAGATGTTGACCTCAGCAACAATGCTATTCTACGAAAATTACAAGTATATGTCATGCAATTATTAGATCGCATTTCACCCGTTAACCCATTTATAAGTGTATTTATTGAAAATATAAGTATAACCGGACAGTTTTGCAGAATATATTTGGTATCAAATTTCATATAATTTTTTTCAAGTAGACTTAGTTATGCAACAGTTATTTCCCACCTCTTTTAAAACCTTAGAGCATAACTTTCTAAAATTATCTTTTTTTCAATATAAAAGCTCTATTGTCGAAGTCAAAACACATTTGTTATTTAAATCAGCTCTAGTGGTCATATTCTATCGCAATAAAGAAGAAAGTGTGAAAAGTAAGTCAGGCGTATATGAAAGTTGGCTTAAGTTTGTGGAACTTAACATGTAGTTTAAGTCTTGATTCACAATATGCAAGATTTCGAATAAACTTTTTATCAATTTTGAAATTTAGAAATGCATTTATCGAATATTGTTTTTTGTGTGGCCGCTATTGTGGTTTGCATTTTGATTATCGAACCAAATATAAGTCAAGCGGATCACCACAAGATTAGAATTGCTAAGAAATTGGCCGGTCTTCTACTTTTAAGCGGTGGAAAAAAGTTTATTATACCACTTCCATTACCACTTCCTCTTCCATTTCCGTGAGTTATATTTTCATAATGTTTTATAACTATTTTACACATTAATTGTCATTAATTACTCAGAATTATCAAAAGTCTACAGAAAATCATTGTTCATGAAAAAATTCCTATTCCTATTGCTGGTATGTATTAATTAATTTTTCTGTTTGACAAACTATTTGATTCAATTGATAATCATTTCAGAGCATTACTCACATGGAGGTTATGGGGGTCATAAGGGTTATTATTAGGGTTTTAAAGTTTGCTCATAAGAAACATTTAAAATAAAGGAATTTGAGGAATAAGTATAAGTTTGATGTAACTGTAAATTAGCTTAAGTTTAAGACTTAACTAAATCTGGTTATTTGTAATACTTTTGTAAATAGCAATCATTTGATAGAAATAAGATGCATGTTATCAAAACTTTACTTTAAATCTCAAGATTGTTAGCTTTTACAGTCTTTACAGTCAGAGGTAATCATTTGTATTATTTTATACAAATGTCACAAATGTATAATTTTATCGAAATGTCATACAGTGTACAGTTTTTTTCAACTAAACTTGTTTTTTGCGGTGAAAAGTCATGTATGGCTTTCAAATATATAATTAAGAATAGGTTTATGTCTTTTATTATGATACAGAAATCTAGTGAAACATATTTTAAATTTAATACAGATTTGTGATTATTAAAAAAAAAGTTAAAACTTAAGAGTAAAACTCATAATAACAAGTTTAGTTCACTTTTTCAAAGTTTCATAAGATTCCTAAATATATAAAAGAGTTATTACCTATTTTTGTGTAACTTTTTTTTGAAAAAGCCTTATGAAAATTGACGCATAATTACTATTTATTCAATTTTTACGATAAAAAGATTCAAATAATCGTAACTAAAATAATACTATAAGTTAATACATTGTAATTTACGCGAACATTAAGAATGGAAATTATGCGACACTTTTTCATAAAGCTTCTCAATATTTGTAAACTATTTTCTTGTTTGGTTTGGTTTCATATTTGTTGGGAATTTTATGTTGTTTTGTATTCTTGTCATTTGTTCTCATAATTATTTATGTCTTAAGTCATGTCTTAAGTCATGTCTTATATTTGTGTTAAGTTTGTTGAAATTTTATTTTTGTTAGAAAAATAAACAGTTTTTGATAAATAAAATGATTTAAAAACGTTATTATAAAAATTGATTTATAATATTAATTGATTAATTCCAAACTCAACTGTAAGGTTTAAGTGAGAGGAAGGGCTAAACTGTATCATATTTAACTATTTTAAAACCAAATTTGCGTGATGTGAGTGACACTACGCGATAACTCTAAACTTATAAATAACTATTTAGAAAATATATAATCAATTTATTTGATAGAAAAGCGGTTTATAATAACTATATTTATAATACACTCTTTTAAAACCAAATGAATGCTTTGAACTTTGTTTAATTTCCAATTTAATCAAAATAGCGTCCACATAAAACTGATTTATGGCCCATATCAGTTTGGATGTTATGAAAAGATCATGTCTAATGTCTTTGTATATGTAGACAATACATATCATTGAACTAAAACTAGAGTTAAGCTCAAATATCCTTATTTTTAAATTTTAGTTTACTTTTAGGGCACTTTCAAAAAAGTTATGTTTATAATACTTACCGTATATATAAAATTGTTTCCTTTGGAAACCTATCGATTGAGCTCAATGTTGATTAAAACACAGTAATCATAAACTGAAACGCATTTCAAACTTTTTTAATCTTTGGAATCAATAATTTGATTATCTGTAGAGAAGTTTTAAACGATGATTAAAGGCATTAATTTATCAAATAAATCAAACTTTTATTATAAGTTTATTCTTTAAAAATAGAGCACAAATAATCCAAAATTGAATTAAATTTGATTTTAAAATTGATAAACAGGTGAAAAGTTTCAATTCTTAATAAATGTCAGTTTATTTCTAAATTTTAAAACATTCATAACTAAGACATATGTTTATGCAATAATCTTAGTTGACGTGCAAAATAATTTCGTTGTGAAAAATCTTGTTTTTTATGATAAATGTTTGCCTGCAATGCGAGCGAATCTTTTAATGATTCTTTATCTTCAATAAGTTTCCACAAATCAATAGCGCGTTCGTTTGACTTTATGGCGATCTCTAAATCCTTTTGATCTGTGACTCCATATAAACGAATTTTAAAATCATAAACACGAAAATGATTGCCAGCATTGACATAATGAGCTTTAGCGATGTCATAACAGGTTCCGTTGGCTAAGAGTCTAATCATAATAGAATTCAATATCTGCTGAGATTGTGATATTTGGTGCGTTTGCTGTAACATAAGTGACAACTGTACTAAACACGAACACTGGAGACCAGTTAATCGGTTCTGTTTGCAGAGATCAATGCACTCCAATATTAGGGTTATTTCGTTCAATATTTTTGCTTTTAATAGCAATGCATTTATCTTTAAATAGGGATAAGAGCTTCGCTTCTGAATGGTATCAGAATTTAAAATCTCATCAACTAAATGAATGGCACTCTCTTTGTCTCCTTGTTTTAGTTTCAATTGAGATAATTTAATGTTAGCCTCCATTTTGTCGCAAGAATTTATTATTTCAATGCATTTAAGCGCTGACTTCCAGTTACAGTTATTTAAATTGAGTTCAAAATCAATCTCTGCTAACGCTTGAAAACAAATTGAATTTAAGTCACTCTTATATTGAGAATAAAGTGAAGTCAAATTCAATAACATATCGCGAGCTATGCTATACTGTCCGGCATTACGCCAAAGATGTAAAGCGATATTTCTGACACCAATACAAGTATTTTCATTGACATGATAGACATTGGATTCTCCGACAGGTTCCACAACATTCAGGTGAAGCAACACTTGTGAAGTGAGAGCCGCTAAGTTAGAGGCGCCGTAAAGGTTGAGTAATGCGGCTCTCGATGAGTAAGACATCATCAATACGTCGTTCATTGAATGCCTGACTGCCAGTATTCCAGGTGTCGAAGAAGTAAGTGTTGGAGAACAGGGATTATCACCAGAAGTATGAGAAGTATTCCTCAGTTTTTCTGATTGTAATTGTGAAAGCGATGAGATGTAGGGCAGACCCAACTCATTAGCTTTTGATTGTAAATGATTGAGAAGTAGAGATACGTCACAATCAGAATCAGTTTGTGATAACACTCTCGAGACCCACATTAGAGCAAACTCAAGACACTTCTCATCATTAGATTCTTGAGCCGCTGAAATGCACTCTTTAATGGCCTGAATCGCCCATTCGTTGTGATTGAAGTGCGAGTGAAGTATTGCGAGATTGAGTGCAGCCCAACACCGACTCATTTGGTTGGAGTTGCCGTCAAAGTAAGCCATCAGTGACTCTTTGGCTGCAGAGAACTCATTAACTCTGAGAGCATTCAAATACTTCAAAAAGTGAATGTCGTTGAAGTCGTTTTGAGGCGAAGCGATCCCAATGTCAGTGGAGTCGCAGTTCTTCTTAATGGCGTCCAAAAGCTCGAAAGGAGTCATAGCTTTCTTCTCATTAATTTGAATTAAATTCAATTGTTTGCTAATAAATTAATAATTTTAAAATAAGATAAGTTAAGCTCATTTTCAATGATAAAACTCCTTTCGTTTCACAAATTCTTTATTCATTTTATGATTGCATGAAAATTATTCTGATTTATAGAATTATAAAGTGATTTGAATTCTTTTATCAATAGTACAAATGAACTAAATCTCAAGTTTATAAATATTAACAAAGAGAACCAGAATTTAGAAATCAATAAAATGTTGTAAACTTTATAATTTAATTAAATTGTCTTTAAATGGTTTCTTGTATTTGTATCTTTTATGCCAAACACGACAAAGGTATTAAAAGCAAATACAAAATCAAAATTATTGAATCACTTGCTTTGAAATAATTAATTATTGATCTTTTTTAGAAACTCGAATTGCTTTTCATAAGTCAAAAGAAGAATAGTTTGATTCTCTTTATAAAAAAAAATAAGATGAAGTAAAATAGAAATTACTGTTTACAGCAATTTATACTCTTAATTGAAAATTTGATTATTTTTTATATCAATAGTTCATCGATACACAAAATGAGTTACTGACTGCATAAGTATGAAAACAAATGTCTTGAAACATAAGGTAAATAAAGATAAAGAAAACAAGAGTAATATACAGTTACTAAAGATATCTAATCGATCGAAACAAATACATCAACAAAAGAGGTTAATTAAGAGGTCGTATTTTTGGCAAATTTTGGAAAAATAAAAACAATTTTTAGTTAAATAAAATAATCGCTGCATTAGAAAAGAATCAATTTATGAGAAGTAATAAATGGAATAACTGTTTTTCAGAAAAGTATCCAGTTTTTGAAGTTTTGACTGAAGTCAGGCCTGAACAAAGAAATATCAAAATGAAAACTCTTTTCAGTATATTATAACATGAAATTTAAGAAATTTAGTTTTAAAACTTTCAAATAATTATTCAAAAAACAAAATAATATCTATTGATCATATATAAAGAAATCAATATTGCGATTTTTCATTTGAACAAATCAATCGATTATCACAGAATCAAACATATTTTGAGTACATTTTATTTTTATTATATCTTTACAGTTAACAACTCACAGGACTTTAACATTTAAACGTCCGGACAGTAATTGTATGTTTTGATTATAGAGAGAACACATAAATTTTTTACTGTCCAGTGAAAAATCAAGACGGATGGCAAAGATAGTTGTGAAATATACTAACATTTTTCAAAACCACTATATTATTATATCTATTTTATCCTTTCATTACAAACATACTGCGAAACACTTCTCAATCTTTTTTAGATTTTTTATTTTAATTAAATTACTTAATATAATAGATTTAATCTGTCAATGGAAATGAGATTTCGCAGAAACATTCTAACAAAATAACAGTTGATGTCAACGATTTGGAAGACTTTTCTAATTAGATAAACAGAGTATAGCAACGTAATTGTTTAAGTAAATTCTCAACATAAGTACTATAAAATATCCTTAAGAAAGAATTAGAGATAAATGAGGATGTTATTTATTTTATTGATACAATGCTAAAGTTAAGTTACCTTCGAAAGCATGAAAAAAAACTCTATCTTTTTGAAGAGGAGTCCTTTTTTTATAAAATATGCTTTTAAGTCAAATCAAAGTATTATATCTGAATCCAAATTAAGAAAATACTAATAAATTAAATATTTAACGATTAAAAAACTAGAATTTATTTGCTCTAAATTTAAAATCAATTTTAGCTCTTTATTAACACATAAATGCATAGTTTGGAAAGAGACCACATATTATGCGATAAACATGACTATAATTAGTACAGAACTAAACTTAATATAAGGAAATATAAATACAGTAACTCAACAGTAATGCATTTTCAATATTCACTCTTTGTTAAGGTTAGACCAACTTTATCTATAAGATCATGGATGAGAAGACAAAATTACATCATTCATACTAAAAGACAAATTAAAAATCAAATGAATAATTGTGAAGCTTATATACATTTAGAGATGAGAGATAGATAGGGATAGCATTAAATGGATTGATGAGTAGACAATCAATGAACGCTGATTACAAAACATTGAGAAAGAAATAGCATAAAGTGGTTGAGAGCTGAAAGCATTCACTTGTAAGCTTCGTAAGCTTGAGGCTCGTGTTCCAAAAAAATAACTCTATGTTGAGCTCATTTGAACAATAGATACTGTTTGTTATGTTTGTCTTAACCATAATTGAATCGATAATTTGAGATAATAGTTAATTTGTTTCTTTTCATTGAATAGTTAACATAAAATTTAAAATAACACAAATTGCAGTCCTTCTAATTTTTGTTTCACACTTTCCTGTCTTTGTGCTGACTCTTGTTAGTCGTTAGACTATTACGAAAACTAAAATAGACCAAAAAGTGGTCGACTTAATTATAGAAAGCATTCACGTACTCAAACATTTTTTAGAAAGTCATTAAGAGTGGCGTAAAGCTTAAGATAAAAGTGCAAAAAATAATGGGATGACCTGTTAAGTAAACGTAATAGTATTTTATATAAAATTACCATTTCAGACAAAAATTGATTATATCTTTTATTATGAAAATAAAAATTAATTATTACCTCAAATATTATTAGTTCAAAGTTAGTCAATCATTAGTAGAAGTGATACTCTTTTTAATTTAAGATTTTATACTTAAGTCAATTTTAATGGTGACGCCACTTAAATATTATGGTTATTATGTGATGCGACAGAAAAGAATGAATTTTTTTATCAGCCCATCATTTAAAACATAAACTTTTATTTTCAACGTATTATTACTAATGAGTTTTAGTTTTCAACTTTTGTCTCTAAGTGTTCATCAGTTTCTTAGACTTCTTTAATATTAAGTTTTGGAGTTAATGATAATGGATATCAATAATAATGATGGTTATAAAGAAAAAAAATTTATTGCACTTCTTTCTCTACAATACAAATGATAAGAATAAAGTACAATGAAGTAAAGTGAAGAGTGAAGTACTCAAAATTTGTTACTATTATTATAGATGACCACAAAATAATTGAATCAAACAATTTTTAATTTGAGAAATCAAACAATTTATTGTAATTGAGGTAAAACTACTTTTTGTTAATCAAATATTTTAATGATTTAGTGGTGAGTCTAATAAAACTTAAACAATAAAAGTTACTTCAATTCAAGACAAATGATTGTTAACGTTTAGATATTTTAATTTCATTGCATTCTCTGATAGAGAAGAACTCTTATTCTAACTAACGATTCAATTATAGAGGACTTCAGTCGAGTGAACCCTTTAATTGTGTCATAATTTCTTCAGCACCGGATGTTCGTGAATTGGAAGTCATATACGAGAGGGGACACCATTTTTGTGACTATAGACTACAATCTATTCACTATAATAGTAATTCTTTATGAATCATATAAACAGAAGTTAACTTTAAAGATATTTCTTTTGAGAAAACATTATTATTATCGCAAAGCATTAATCATAAATAAATACAAGACATAGTGCAGGTACTGTGTAATCATATAAACAGTAACTCTCAAGAATGTCATATCAATACAAAAATGTAAAGAAAAGATTAAGATTTTTTTTCAATTTTAGTGCCGAAAATACTCAATTCGTGAAGAGTTTTCACAAATAAAAAACTATTTAAAAAAGATATAAACCTTTAAATCAATAAAACCTTTTTGTCGGCAAATATTTTATTATATCCCAAGATTTTTATACCTGTTTTTAAAAGTTTTTTTAAATTAAAATTTTTTATATTATCGCTCTTATAGTCTTTTTTTTGGAAGTAATCGAAGAATTGCAGCCATTTTCAAGATTTATTTTAGATAATAAATAATTTTTCAGGTCTTAAGATTAATTCGATAAAAGTATAAGATTCTCAATTAGTAAAATACGGAAATATGTTTTAATATAAGATGTAAAGAGTTTTAGCACTAACTTAGTATTAGTAGTTTCGAAGAGTTTGATTATATTTGATAACTTGAAAGCTTATCAAAACTAAAATATTTGTTTAGAAACAAACAAAATCGGATTTATTTTAATGAAAATACAAAATATTGATATATTCTATTATATATGAATTGATAGCTCAATAAATGGATGAACTTGGAGATTATTATTTTTACTTACAAACTCTTATAATTTATAACTTATTATGTTTTAGTTCAACGAATAACTGTATATTTGTTATTTCAAAAGGTTTTGTAAATTCTAATCTTTTTAGTATTAATCTTATTAGTGAGTAATAAATGGATTCAATGGTTTTATATGTAGTAATTATTTAAGAAAACTTTTCTTAAATCTTTAAGTACTTATACTTATTCATTATTTTTACAATGAGTTGAGCCTAAACTTCTTAAAAATATTAAAGTATTAAATATTATATAATAATCAAAGAACTAATGACTGATTGTGCTTAAGTCAATACATAATATTTTAATAGTATTATTGACATAGAATGGAATCCTGTCTAAAATGTTGATTTTATTTAAAAACTTATTTTTTAGTTTATACCAGTATTTAAATTTCTAAAACGAGAAGATATTTTGATCTTATTATCTAAAGCCGATTGTACAGTATATCTGATGAGACCAATGATTATTTTTTGACTAATAATAGCAAAACTACTTTTGAACAAAATATTTCTATAAGTACTGTATAGTATTTGAAAGCATTTGCATAAATGACATGAAAGTTTGCAGTTTGAAAAAGTCATAACTCAAAAGTGTTAATAATATTACATTTTTACATAAGAATAAGAGTTAAGGAATACGTTAAGCATTTAAAACAGAGCAAAAAACAATTTATGGTGCGTTAAGATGTAATAAATTAAATTGAAACGCAGTTCAAACTAATTGCAACGGATGTGCAGATGTGGCAGAGAAGCAGTGAAAAAGTCTCTGTTATTTTTACAGTCATTTTTATATAATGTTTGACTTATAATTGCTTTTGGCTATTATTCTTCCTCAACTGATATTACAAATAAAATCGGGGTTTCGTTGCATTAAATTCTAATATTGAATCTCTTCCTCACTGTCTGTCTATTTTTTCTTTTCTCGAATACGGCAAAAGATTTGCAAAAACTATTCGAAAGGGATTTTTGAAGTAGTTTTTAAAGTTTTGATGTTATAATAAATCTTTGAATAAAACTGAGCCCAAACAGAATTAAATTTTTTTCTTCGAACTTTATTTTTAATGATATCATTTTGAAAGTTTGTTACCATTAATCATATTTTAAAATCTTTTTAAGAGACATAAGAAATAGATTTACCGTTTTGTTTGAGATAAATAGAAAAGCATCAGATTTACAGAAAATGTCAAAATCGTAAATATCAATAATATAGTAGAAATGCACATATATTTTGCGATCAAATTTACAATTTATTCTCTTCCTTGCTATAGATCTGAAGAATTGATAGTAAAATGATTTTCTTATTAACATTGTTATATCGAAGGAAAGTAATAAAATCTTATTATATATAATATTCTTTTAATTGAAACAAATAATGTTTAATACTTTTTTAGATACTTGTTTCAAAACTGAATGGTATTTTTGCAGAGATTAAGTTTGCATTCCATATAATACAATCACATTTCGATAATGAAAGTTTTGAATTGTTTTTCTGCTATTTCTAATAAGTCCGTACAGTTATATATCTAAATGATTATTACTTCTAGAGCTAACTCATAAAACTTTTCCCTATTGAACAGTTCAGCACAGTATAAGTTAGTACTGTATAACTGTAATGCAAAAAAGTTTCTCTTTATAAATAGGCGGACATAATAAGAAAGAAAAAGTTTTACCGTAATTCTCGTGTTATTTAGTTTTTGGTGTAATACTTATTACAACAATTTCTATATTTTATTATTAGCCATTAGAATGATTTCTGACTCATCTCTCAATTTAGTTATAGACTATATTAACTCAAATTCAATAAATAGTTCCCACATGTGCTCTAAAGTGTGGTCCAATATCGATATGTTATATACAGTGCATTATTTTCAGTGGACATGTAATAAGTTATCTGTTTATTATATTAGCGGTAGAGACAAACCCAAACACAATTAGTCTGATCAACAAAAACAACAAAACATATAATATTAAACATCTATTAGGGTATTGGTCAGAACTCATTCTGCTTAATATACTGTATTTTAAATGCAGTTTATTATTGATTTTGGGCTTCCTGTTAATGACTTACATGTATTATCTAAATAGTGGCGTACAGTGCAGTGCAATACAGTCTATACATATGATACAGTATGTATGGTACATAATGAATTAAAAAAAGTTTATTTATTTTTATTATTTATGGTTTAATTTTCACGACTAATCATTTTATAAATAATAAAAGTCACAAAAGTTTATTGTATTTTAGGATTAACTTTACTTTTAATGGTATCAAAAATTCATTGTTTTCGTAGTAAATGATTAACAAACAAAAAGTGGAGAAATAAAACTTTAAGTAAATCATTAATAGAAGTGTCGTTTAATTTATAAATAAATACATTATTTTAATTGAATTCATATATTATTTGTACAAAAAAAAGTTTGTTATCTTTGGATACGTCACTAACTTTTATGGGTATTTTGGGGTTTTGCGCGGTTGCACAACTGTAAAGTGTAGTCCGGAATTGATGGGTCAAACCGTCTGACAGTGAATAATAAATTAAATATTATACAGCACTAGTACTGGAGGACAAAAGCAAACGCTCTATTGATTTCAAAAGACACGAACACTACCATTGCTTTAACTAAGTTTATAAAAGTGTATAAAACCTAAAATAAAAACAAACAATTTTATGTTTTACAAGTAATAACAGAAAACTCTCATTTAAACAAAAAACAAATCGTTTTAATTATTTTCAAAACGTTCTGTCAAAAGAAAAGTTTAATATATTTCCTCTCTGTTTATGCCTATTAGAGATCTAAAAGATATACAAAGTTTCAAACAAAAAAACTGTTCACAAAACAAATAAAATATTCATACTTTTCAATGAATTGGATTGAATTGCATTCGTATTCACACAATTTTTGCATTAGTCGATTGCGTGAGTTTCAGCTCTTATATTATTTTCCGTTTCACGACATTCAAGTTTATACAAATATGCTCTGTATTAATATTAGTATTACTTTTGCACTATATTTAATACCTTATACCATAAAAACGCTTATTTACTAAAAGCACACATAAAATATTTGACTCGAATTTATTAAAACTACGCTTTTATATAATACTTAAAATATCCGTTTTTTAATATGCAATAATAATTTGTGAAATGTTTGAAGAATTCATCCAATATATCAAACACTGCTGTGGAATGAGTGCACCAAAAAAGAGTATAATATCAATCTCTCACGAATGGAAACAATTTCAAAAAATGACTTCAACTCTAAGCAATATTTTTTCAGCTGAATTTTGGAAAAGCTCTAAAACAACATACGCTTTGTATTAGACTTGAGTTTTATACTGAAAAAGTTTTTTAATAAATCTACTGAAAGATCATTTTCAATCATTTCATGCAATCTTTAATAGAAAAAAAATCAAAAACTGTTTTTCAATAATTTAAAAAATTTAAGTTTTGAATTATGGCTCAAATATTGAAAAAATGATATGAAACGCTTTTAAAACCTACTGTTTTGATAACATATTACGGATGTTACCAAACCTTATAATTAATATATTTCAAGTTAGAAGTATGTGAATGTCATTCAGCCTTAATTAAGATAAATAACAAAAAGTCATTTTTAATTTATACAGAAAAACGATAAGAAAATACTACCAGTATTTGCTGCAAATATAGTACAGTATAATAATCTAATTAACATTGAAAGCGTATATATTGAGCATATCATTGGCGGAAACATAACTTTTTAGAGTAATAAATGTCTGTTTTACTAAATCACAGATAATTAAAGTTTTTGCATAAATTAATGCTTTAAATGAGTATAAATTTGTCTCATATAAAAACTTGCGAAACCTCTTATAATAAGATTATGCGATAATTTAGATTAAATACACAATCAGTGAATTACGTGACTATTTTTGATTTGTTTGGCCCGCAATTTATTTCCTCATTTCTTGTTTTTAATCAAATATCAAATTTGTCTTAACATAAGCAAAACTAATGAAAATATGCATTAAATAAATTTCAAATACTATTTGATATTAATTTATTATTAAATAAAACAAAATTATTTGACAGCACTTATATGAGAACACACAGTAAACACATATTTATTGATTTACAAAATAATTTATTTTTTGTGAAATAAATTTAGTTGACTTTGATTACTGTCAAAACTTTACGTTTAATTTCAGTTAAATATAAATCACATTAAAATACAACCTATTTTTTGATACTATAAAAAAAAGTTTATCTTTACTTTTGAAACTCAAATAAAAGTTACTCAAAATTGAAATAAAATATGGATTATGTTTGGGTGAAGTGCTTCTCAAAAAGTGTGATCAAATTGAAACCAATTTAAACATTCATTCAATTATTTATATTTGAAAAGTGAATAAAAGTGAATAAAACAAAATAAGTTTAGACTAAAAATTGAAGAAAAAGAGTGGAGATAGTGATGAAGAAATGTATAGAAATAGATAGGATTCTATACATACCATATCCATGTATGTAATAAATCATCCATTGAATAATCAGTGATAAGAGACGCATGTTTTCGAGTCTTTCTCAATAACACATTACACGAGAGTCTGAAGAACTTATGCTTAAAAAAGATAAATGAAAGAACTTTTTCTTCAGATTGAGTGGCAATTGATATGATTGTTACACAAGAAAATGGAAATTTTCAAACTTTTTGTCGACTAGTTTTTTGTCATCATTACAAACACGTGTTAAGAGTGATAGGAATCAGTCAACTATTCCTAAACTCAACTTTTATAATAACACTGGAGTCAGGAATTGAGTCACAGAATAGAGAGAAAGCGTATAAAGAGATACACAGAATCATAAGCAGACTTTCGTGATGGTTGTGATGGTTGTGATGCACATCCACTTCATGTGGAGGTAAAACTCTGTCTAACTTCTAGTTGCAAACCAACTGCTATACACGTCAGGCGTTTTACATATGACATTGAACTACAGTCTACTCTTGTTTTACGCAAATATATTCAAAATATTAAATGCAGTTAACTATCAATACTCTATATAAATATGTTACAGAGCTTTTGTCAAATAGATAAACAATATTTTCCAATGCATGCAATGAGTCATTAAAATTCATTTTTATTTTAATGTTTTATGAATGCAATCATTTTTGAGACAATATTTTATTATCGAGTCTTTAATCTTTAAGTACTTTAGAATTTTATTTAATATTTTTTTAATTAGGAATAAATGGGTTTTAAATATGAAGTGATATCAAAATAATTGCATTCGTCAAACATTGCAATCGATTACAATAAAAATTAAATTTAATGACTCATTACTTGCAAAGAAAAATTTTCTCATTTATTAGTAATAAAAGAAGTATTAAATAATTTAATTCTAAAGTATTTAAAGATTTAAAACTTGATAATAAAAGGCACAAAATAGCTGTCTATACAAAAGCGAGAGTAAAACATGTATTCAGTGGTGGAGAACGTAAAGGCATTGCAAATGTAAAACAGACGGATTTGTTAATAAAAGTTGATATACTAGTAGTGCTACTAAACTCTCACTCATTTTTAGTAAAGGTGCCCAATATTTTCATCTTTTTCTAGAAATACACCAAAACTATGTTTAGTTTTTATGGTATTTTTTACAGATTATAAATAAGTAAATAAAATGATGATTTTTAGAAACATATTCTATGTTCAGCCGAAAGGTCTCCAAATATGATATAATATATGCTGTTATATGAAAATGAAAGGTATTCCCGACAACTGTAGAGTAGAGTTATTGAGAGTATTCCTCAACGCTCGAGCATTTGGCGTTCGTTGACAAGCACTCTCCACATTTTTGTCGAGCGCGAGCACACTCTCGGTTGACATCCGAGCGTGAGGGCACTCGGGCGAGCGTCGAGTGTATTACATATTGTTTTATGTCAATTTATATTTTTTACAGATTATTAAATTTTTGCATAAGTATAAAATTTGATACAAATATTAGTTATTTGTTAATTTTTAAAGAATTTATACATACAGTAGAATATGACAGGTTATCAAATATTTGCTTAATATAAACTAATTTTGTGTAATAAAGTCTCTCAAATCATAAATTTGCTGACTTTGGCGCTCAGGTAAACGCTCGACACCAGCGTGAGTTCGAGCGTCAAGTGTGAGCATCACTGGTTTGTGAAGTACCGGCACTACTGTAGTATAGAAAAGCGTAGAAAAGTATATCCATTATTGAGTTCTGACATAATGTATACAAATAATGAATGAAGCGAAGGCTGATTTGCACGAATGATAATTAGCCTGACATATGTGGTCGACGGACCACAAATGCCATACCAGACAAACAAAGTGGCTTAGCTTTTGTTGGGGTTCTCTTATTACTGAAACGCTTTTTCAAAAAATGCAAACAAAATTCACCTGAAGTGAGATTTTATTAATTTTTGGTAAAATTTAATACTTTCTTAAGAAAAATTAGTGTAAAACTATTTATTATTCACTTTAATCTTCAAGCATTCCATTAATACTTTCATTACTTTGTCAGTAAACAGCCCAACACTTAAGCTTTCACTTTAAGGTAAGTGACAGCAGAAGTGACACAACAGTTAAGGATAAGCCACTAAACTATTAAAGTTGAACTAACCTTTTCGGGAGTATTATAGAGGAGACACATAATGATTAAGTTTAGGTTTTTTCATGACTACTACAGAAACAACAAACACCACAACTAAGTGACAAAAATGGATCTGTTTGTTATAGCATTTGTGTTGACACAACTCAACTCTGTTTTAGTTACTCTTCTCTCCAAAAGATTATAGTTTCTAAAGACATGACCGCAAGACTGGAACAAAGCTATGGCACATGCATTTAATTTGCTTTTTGACAGATGGACCGAAACATTAATACCATTTTAACCCAATTATAATAATAGCTATAATTAGCTATATTTGATGCACTTCTTATTTTGATTATTTTCAGACCAACAAAATTATTATTATTATAATCTTATAGTAATTATGGAGTTAAGAAAAATTAATCGTTTTTCAAAATTAAATATTTTCACTTCAGAAATATGGATAAAGTGAGAAAATAAAATGTTTTAAAATAAGATTATTTTTATCAATAAAATATAAGGTTTAAAATTGGATTTACAATGACTTGAAATTCTAATAACTTATTGATTTCTCAGCTTATAATATGTTTATAATGCGAAGTATTGACCACTTTTGATATAGCGATTATCACGTCTAAGCAAAGATTGATAACTCTTTTTTACAATTCTTTATTTTGATTAATGTTGAGAAATAAAAGAGAATTATTCTGTTTCATGAATTGTTTGTAAATCTTCGCTCATCTTATTTTGTGAGATAAACTTTGTTTGAGTCACTTTAAGATAAATTAAAGGAAACGAATGACAATCAAATTGAAAAGATAAAGAATGTGCGAACAAATCAAATTATATGATATTTACAACAATTCTTTAAAACAGAAATCAATCACATTAATCAAAATCTTTCTAACAGGTAAGACGTACGGCAATTATCGGTATATCAAAAGATGGTCATCTCATTGATTTATAAAAAAAATTTATTTTAATATTATTGTGATCTATAGAGATATTATCAAAAATAATGTCAATGTTTGTGTTCGTTTGAGATGTGATAAAAAATTATAATATTTAGACTTTTTCGTTATAAAAATAATTGTTAATAATTGAAATTCCCTATAAAATATATTGGCAATGATTCTGAAAAATTGACGTTTGTTAATGTCTCACTTTATTAAACACATAGTTATAAACTTGAAGTGAATTTTCCAGATTGATCGCCAAATACTACCCTAAATTTCGGCGTATAACGCGCGCGTTATACGAGGAAAATAGTTACTTTTTTTGAAAAATCTAAAGGTGCGCGCTATACGAGGGGAG
>JAQGAM010000096.1:0-17671 GCA_034697665.1 Nanhermannia comitalis
GGCTTTAGGTTTTGAACACAGAATCAGCATCTAGGGCTTTTTGAGCCTAGGCTCGCCATGCTTAGGCTCGGGGTTTTCGAGCCTATGCTCTTTATTATTTATTCATAGCCATTTTTACAATAAAATATAATTTAATATATACTCTAATTTAATACTCAATTCTCATTTAATATATACAAACAACTACTCGGAGTTTTATGAAAGTCTGAATTTATTGAAAGTAATAGCAGAATAAAAAAATATGTCAATTTAAACTCAAACACACTGATAAATTATTAACATATATGTATCTAAAAAATAATTAAAATGAACTGAAATTCTTGTTTAACTATAAAAGGCCCTTAAAAAGCATTTTCAAAAAACTTTATACGACTAAAAGCAAGCTATAAATGAGTTATTAATATGTATTATCTTTATATTTATATTATATAAAAGTGTGCTTTTTATCGTTCAATCTCTAGGATAATTTTGTGTTTTATGTAGTGATGTTTCGCTTTTTGAAATCGAAATTGAAATGAAAAGCGATCAAATAATTTTGATTTTCGAAAACGAAATACAATTGAAATGAAAGTTTTCTCAAAATTGAAATTTAAATACAATCAAAATAAAAATTTTTAAAAATTGAAATTGAAAAACTTGTAAGCGAAACATTACTAGTGTTATCAGTACTTTATTATACCAGTTAAGTTGCAATAAATTTTTATTTTCGAATTTTTGCAATACTATTATATTGAAATGTATATGTAAACCGACTTACAGTTACGGTTGGCAAATGTCTAACATTCCAATCTATACTAAATATGCTAAATTAGGCGAAAATGTATGTTAAAGGTTTTATTTTATTAAATTGATATTATTTATTAATCATATAAATATTTGTTGATATTCATGTAAATATAGATTGTTTTCATCGATTTATTGTTATTTCTATCCAATTATGTACATGTAAAGGTATAATATATGGCCTAGATCGATTGTACTAAACCCCTTAAATCTGTACAATACAGATCAAATCTATACGTTTGGCAACCGTACTTACAGTAGATGTTGATTTGATTCTATAGATACTTTATTAGCATTATAGGTATGCATCACCCAAACTGCTCAAATCTACACCTAACTGCAAATTATTGAACTTCTATAGTATTACAGAGTATAGTATTATATTAGAATATAATAGTACTGTATTCTAAAGTTGATTTAATCTAAAGTATAGAATCTTAGAACTTTAAATTAAATAAACTCTATTTCCATTTATTGAAGCATTTGTAAGTGTCTAAACATAATTTCTTGAAAAAATCTTAATTTAAGAGCTAATTTATCCAAGTGATGCATTTTGCATATGGGGATCAATATGGAAAAAATGCCTTAGTTCTTATCCCCTTTTATAAAGCAAGTTACCATTCATATAGTTCTGAACTGATTGTCACAATACTTTTATTGATTTGCAAACTTTTATCAAATGATAAAATTGCAAAACACACATTATTAAGTGTCAATATATTAATGAGTAATAAATTTATCAATGGTTTAATTATCGTAAACATAGAATAATAAAAAGTTTGACACTTAATAATGGGTTTTTTGAAGATTTATCAATTGATGAAAGTTTGGAAATCAATAAAAGTATTGTGACAATCAGTTCAGATCTATATGAATGATAACGCAGTTAACTTGCTTTATAAAAGGGGATAAGAACTAAGGCATTTTTTCCATATTTATCCCCATATTTTCTTCTGATATTGACTGAAACCAATCTATTTGTGAGTCAATCATTAATATCGTGTATTTTGATTTTATGAGTTTATTTATTTTTCGAATTTCAGATAAAGATATCTATCATTTATTACATAATTAAATTTTTAGTTATAAACAACTTTATTACAGGAATGACATGCACTATCTATTTGTAGACACAACCATTAACTTATCATAAATTCATTAAGTTTAATAGTTTCAGTATTTTTTCCACAACTGATTCACACCCTATGATTAACTCAGGTTTAGATGGAATTTCTCTAAACCAGATCTAAATAGCGTTACAACAATTTTTTTCTTTTGTTAAATGATTGCTTATATTTTAAATTATATGTAAATCTGTATTAATATGGACAGAAAGAGAGCATCGATTCCAGTTATAGAACTGGGACTCGTTATTGAGGATAACGATGATTCAACCCTAGCTATTAAAGAAAATAAATTCTCAGGAGGTCGTCGTCGAAGTGATGCTTTTTCATTTTCTTGTGTTGATGGTAATAAAATTGCTGATAATGATGAATGCACTCAAAATAATAAACAGGAATCGCTCATCTCAACGACATTACAAGTTGGGAGACTCAAAGATTTTGCTAATGAGGTTCGTTGTAAAAGGGATATCGATATTTTTGTCAAAAATGCGAGTATTATACTTGACTGCGAAGAATTAGATTTGGAATCGATTATTGTTAAAATGCTTTTGGTAAGTAAAATGTTATGTCAGGCAATGATTGAATGAGTAAATTGCCATTACATTTACATAAATTCATTCCAATGATATCATGCATTAAAAAGATTGAGAGGAATCTCACAAAATTAGATTATCGTTACTATAAATATAACAAAATTCAAGCCATTCAGTTATCGTTTAAAAAGGAATTTTCTTCTCAAATAGTTTCTCTCAATTAAACTAATGAACACCTTAACGATATTCTTATAAAGACAATAATCACTCTATAATCAAATAAGATTTAACTTTTGCATCAAAAATCACTTCAATTAAGTTTTGATTTTATTTATTTTTTTTTAGTAAATCAAACATTTTTTGATCAATTTTAATAGCAATGATAGCATATTCTGTGTATTTAATTAATCAATTTATGGTTAGTGAACATTAAGCAACAAATTTGTTTAATCTATTGATTCCATAATTGATAATTTAATTGAATTTAATCTACGAAATGCATTGCAATATTTGATGTCATCTCTAATTTTGTTGAGTTTAGTTTTCATATAAAGGAGTGAACACATTATAAAGTTAAGAAAGTTTGTCGACATTTATTTTCGTTATTTCATAATATGACTCAACAAAAACTGATTATCGAAGTTATTTTGGATCATAAGATTATTGGAAATGCATTTCTGTATACTTTAAACCCGAAAATAAGACTATTTTATCAATTTATTTTTGTGACTTAAATCAACTCTCTATTTGTATTCAACTCATGTTTCTCATGATAATGAATTACTAACTGAGTGAACTCGACACAAGACAAGAATTGTAACTTCAAATTCATGGACGTACTGCTCAAATGTAAACCAACTATTCTGATGCTTTTAGTCGGATAGTTGCACAGGTCCTAGACTTGCACAGGTCCTAGACTTGCACAGGTCCTAGACTTGCACAGGTCCTAGACTTGCACAGGTCCTAGACTTGCGCAAGTTTTAAAATTTTTCTTTAAAAAGTCTCATTTTATATGTTCAGTAAAATTTTTTATTATTTTTAAATTATAACTATTCATACATGAAGTTGTTGTAGACATAATAAGTTACATAATTTTAGAGCTATTGGTTTGAAAAATTAATTAGAAATGGTTTATAACCTGAAATGATTACTGAACAGAAAAATATAAAAAAAATGATTTTTATTATTAACTTAATTGATTAGAATTGAGAAAAGTAACTGTTAACTTATACAGTTTTATACAGATTAAAAATAATATTTCATCAAAAACATGTCAATATGAACAAACATTGGGTTTAAAATTAGAATAAACTGTTCAATATTTTCATTAACACATCAAATTAAACAATTTACAGTAGTTTTCCATAAAAATGCTAAATATAACAATTACGTCATATAAAGCAAATCCCGATAATCAACATTTAAGTGATTAATGAATTGACTTTCTTTAAATTTAATTTAGTGTTTAAGCTTATAGTTTTGGTGTAATGTTTATCGATATTTTTCTCAATATTTGAAGTGATTGCATATTATTTATCGAACATTAACATGAATTTAAATAACTTTTTGCAATACTTTGTTAACTCTATTGATTTGAAATTAGCTTTTAAATAACGGCGAAACCAATGATCACATAACCGAAGCTAAAATGGCTATTTTCGCTCAAAATACTAAACTATTAACAAACAGTATTCAAGGTATGTATACAACTGATGATGGAGAATATCAATACGACCAGTCCTGGATGTGCACATTGTAAGTCTGATGATACGTTTGAATAAATGATTTGAAATAGTTAGTATTTGATCTAATTTAAATTTAGTTGTTCTCTTCCAACACTGACCGAACGCCGAGTATGCATTGCAAGACTATTAAATCCTACAAATTTGGGTATCGCTACACATGATATCAGATTCTTAATACTTGTTTTAGCGCCAACTAAAGAGGTCAGACTATGATCATAGCAGAGTATAATAAGTTAGAAATAAAAAAAGTAAAATCGCATTTATATTCAGTTAACAGATTTAGATTGTCGTTTACCCCATGTATGAACAGAGTTCACGCATTCAGTTTAATTAGACTCATACAGTACTAATACTTGTAGATTTACTTAACTAATGAGAAATCCAATAACGTGCGGGCATTCGTTGTCAAGCAATGCCACTCATTATTTTAGAAAAAAGGTTTTTAAAAAATGCTTAAAATTTAGAATTAAATTAACAAAATTTAATTAATACCAAAGTGAACAATAAGGCAATTTATCTGTCTTTTAAAACAATTCATTGTTGAATTTCATCTCATAGTTAATTATTAACTAAAATAATTAAAGCTAAAGATAATTATTTCATGCAATTCATTGGTTTTAATTATTGTACAGAAATTAACAAAGTGTGCAAAAGAGACAAGTCTTGCATTTGCTACTATTTTCTCTGATGTCACCTTCAGATTAGCTCTTCTCAGTGCTAATAATGAGGAACAATTTGTTAAGACAATTGAAAATAGAGCTCAAAGGCTATCAGATTTTCTGCAAGCATTAGAACCAAAACAGGTATTATTAAGATTTTTTGTTGATTAAAAAAATTAATTTTACTAAAATATTTTACTGTATTTTTTTTACTCAATAGGTTTTATCAAAATTTCGTCTAAGCTTTTGTAAAGGATTGGTTGAAAATGTTAAGCGCAGAATTCGGTATTATAAAAGCGATTTTGTTGATGGTATTAATAATTTTAACTGATGCATAACATACCTCTAGGCGTACTTTTATATATATGTTTTTTATAGTTTTTATTTCAAGTCAAGTTAAGTGCAACCAAATAGTATTTACATAATATTATGCCAAAAAATTTGAATTTTATTAATAATAAATAATATCTCAATATGACACATGTCATAAAATAGTCATAATATGTAAAAAAGAGCTTAGAATATAATATGCAAACCAAGTCTTATCAGTTCATAAGCTCAATGACAACTTTTTTAGAATATATGCAAATATAAGTTTATAATAAGATGAAAAGCGTTTCCAATTATATAATAAAAATCTCATTAAATTTAAGGTTTTGTGGGCAAAAAGACAAAACACAAAACAGTTTCCACAATATTTTCCTTATACTTTGCATGCATTCTTCCATGTATTGCATTTGGAGTGTTAGACGACAAAATCACTAATGGAATGATTGACACGAGACGTGCTCTAATCGGACAAACTATTGGAGGACTCATTTTTGCAATCTTAGGCGGTCAGCCGCTTGTTATAATAATGACAACAGCGCCGCTATGCCTATACACCAAAGTAGTCTCTGATGTCGCTAATGATATGCGAGTGGACTTCTATGATATGTTTGCATGTGTTGGTCTATGGAATGCATTTTTTCTCATAATATATGCACTTTTTGATGTCAGTGTTTTGATGAAATGGTGCACCCGATCAACAGAGGAAATATTCTCTTTATTCATATTTTTTGCATTTAGTGTCGATGCCATCAAAGATTGTGTTAAAAGTTAAGTGAAAAGCAATTAAAAACTTAACTTTTAATTCTTATAATTGTTATGTTTATTACAATTTAGACTTTGATCAGTACTACTGTATTAATAAAGTTATGAACGATAGCAATGCACTAACAAATTACAGAAATGAAACCAATATTGATTGTGCCCAACAAAATAGTGTACTTTTCTTATTTCTAATGTTGGCAACTGCATGGCTGGCGGTTATTCTCTATAACTTCAACAAAACGTGAGTTTGGGAATTATAGACAGCACAAAAAAAGTTCATTATTTTTCGTTTGACAAATTATATTTCACAGACCATACTTGAATGGCAACAAGCGAGAAATATTGGCTGATTACGCCCTTCCCATATCTGTTATAGCATTCAGCTTTGTTGGAAGTTTTCTATTTCGTGATATTAACTGTATTTTCATTCATACCTCACTTCTAATATTCTAGTTTTGTTCAAATAATATATCATTAACTAAAATAATATTTAAATTTGTATTTTAGCCGAAACTTTCAAATTTAGCGATTCATTTGAGTTCAATAATACATCTTTCAAAAGTTTGACTATTGAAGCAATTTTTGTGGGAATGGCTCTCGGGTTTGCGCTATCACTACTATTTTTTATGGATCAGAACATATCTGCTGCTATGGTGAATAATCCAAATAATAATCTGAAAAAAGGCAGTGCATACCACTGGGATTTACTAATCGTAGGGATATTGAATGCACTGCTTTCTGTATTTGGTCTTCCGTGGATGCACGGAATCCTTCCTCATTCGCCAATTCATGCAAGAAGTTTGGCTGATATCGAACAGCATGTCGATGATGGACATGTCCGAGATATTGTCATTAGAGTTCGTGAAACTAGAATTACAGGATTTATTACTCACGTATTGATAGGATTATCATTGCTATTAATTCCACATCCTCTTGACTATATCCCGATATCAGTACTCAATGGACTGTTCCTGTATTGTGCGATTGCAGCACTTCGAGGCAATTCCTTTTTTGAGAGAATTTTACTTTTTATAACAGAACAAGTATGAGAACAAACATTACTATAAATAGTAAAGACTCTTAAAGTGTATTAAGAAGTCGAAATTCTAATTCGTAAGCATTTTCTATATTTTTCTTGTATTAAGTCTGCTTATCCACCAAATCATTACATCCGAAGATGTCCTCAGAAAAAGATTCATATCTTTACTATTGCCCAATTAATTCAATTGGCAGTATTATGTTTCTTTGGATTCGCCCCATGGGCTTACGTTCAAATGGCATTTCCAATCATTATTGCTATACTAATACCCATCAGGTATGTCTCGTATAAACAAATTCATGGTTTTAGTTAATAAATCTTGAGTTTTTAGTTCATATAAAACAGCACAGTATCATATTTAGTCGAATCTATAAACTTAATTAAACTAAATCTTAAGATTATTCTTAATCTTAAGTAAATGTTATCATTACTAATCTTTTATCATTTAAACAAAATTATTGAAAACTCTATTTTAAATAAATTCTAAAATAAATTTTGATTCGTTTTTACAAAGTTATTGACATGAGTTTTCTTTGAATCTCTTTTCATTTATTAGATGGAAAGTTGTGCCTTTGCTTTTGGACGAAAAAAATTTGGAAGCAATAGATGGGTATCATTAACATTGAATTAAATATAAGAAAAATTATATATTTTTAACAATTTAACTAATCTTATTGTTTTTAACTTTCATTAAATCAATTGTTTGTTGTTATATAGCCTGTGATACTAAAAGAATGGATGACATTTTTTTAACAATGCTGTTTTCTTAAGTTATACAGTCAATCCCGCTTATAGTGAAATACAAAAGCCATTTACTACAAACGAACTTTTCATTTGGTTCATTTTCTCTTGAAAAAGTGTTCACTATAAGCTTGTATTTACTATAAGTAAGATTGACATTAGTTTAATAATTGTAATTAATATATGAATAGTTGTTAGTCTATAGGGTGCCTGATAAGTCCTAATACAATGAGGTTTTGCATATTTCACAGCAAGCTATAGAGTATAACTGAAAAGTTATCTGATATTTGTATTTGCAGAACAATGCATGCCTGTTCATAACTGAGTAATTTGTTTTTAGAAGTATTAACTCGAAAATCAAATTCTTTCAACTCTCAAAAGTATGATACAGTATATATATATAATGTATTAATATAGTGAATATTTTTGTAATGCATATAAAGTTCTTATATTTAAAATGTGATTAGTTTTTGCTTTAGATCTTTTCCTCTATTTAGTATAAGCTTTAAAGAGTTTATATTTAAAATATGCAAAAGAAAATTGAAAATCAAAGCAAACGAGAATAAGAATATATAAATAATAATAAAAAGCGATAATAAAATATTTTTATTTTTTCTCATCGATTTTGAACTAATATACAATAATAACATTAATTTGAAAAGTATTGGAGTGAAATAAGTTATCGCTAATAACTCTATATCACACTAACTCGTACTATAAGTTATATTTCCTGCAATTATGTTACAAAATAGTCACACATTGTCCCAAATTTTCTCATCTATTTTGATTCCTTCAAGAAGTTTTGCTTGTCTTGTGTATAGTGTATGTGAAACTTACAAATATATCAAATGATAAAGTAGTCAATACTTTGTGCTCTTTCACTTTCATACTATTTCGCATCACCGCCTCTCGTTTGTTTGACTCTCTTCTTATAAAAAAAAAGTCTGAAGAAAGAATGTTAAGACTTTGAGTCTGGAATTTTATATTATTGTTTTGTTTGAAGAAAAATGGACGCAAAAGCACATCTGCACTGTATATCTCGTAAAAGTGAAAAGAAAAATTTTAGAGCACTGTTAATATTAGAGTTTAAGAAAAAGCAGAGAAATTGATGAAAAACTTTTTAAAACAACTATTAAAGCCTATATTTCTATTTCATCTTTTCTAAGAATATGAATAGAAATAAATGAATGCCAACAACAACTAAATAAAGACTTAATGAACTAACTTTTAATATGGAGAAACTTTTTTTTTGAAGAATAAATTATGTTATGTCTGACGATATTAATAATTAAGAATTCACGACTAGACAAGAAATGTTAATTAAATTTTTTTATTTAGCAAATAAGTAACCAATAATTTTCACAATACTATATGTTATTTATTAATACATTTTATACAGTATTATGAAACCACTGGTTTTACAATTTATTAAAAGTATTGTACAGGTAAACTTCAATTTAAAATAACAGTATATTGAGTATTAATTCTAGTGATTTGTTCTATTTTTATTTTTTGAATAAATAGACGGAAGAAAGTAACACTGTTTTGATTAATCTGATGATAACTGTTTCAGTAACTGTATCATGTTAATTTTTATTTGTTAGTAAAAACGAGTAAAAAAGTAACATTTAATTATTGCCAATGAAAGTCGACGGAAAATTAATTAAATTATTCTTACATCTCATCTATAAAAAAAAGTTAAAACATAGTCATATATTTAAAACTTAATTTTCAAGCTTCGATTTGATGCATAGGATGCATAATCTGCTCTACAAATTATGTTAAGCTCATAAGTTTATAAATAAAAATGTTATAATTTATAAGCATTTAAAATGATTAAAATGGTGCCAAACAATCTTTACAATTGTTGGAAATAATTTTCACTAACAATCTCAAACATCTATTTGCGAAAAATTCCGTAAACACTGAACCAATTGTTCTCATGGATTAAATTAAGCAAAAACTTATATTTTGAGAAAGAATATGCGCCACACTTTCTCAATATACATGTATAGATGTTAATACTGAAAATCGACTCAATTCATAGAAACATCGAGTGCACATCAAATTATATAAATGAATGTTAATAATTGATGTCAAATTCGATAAAATATAATAAGTTTAAGTTCTATTTATATTCAGGTTAATTGAATGTCAGAACCATTCGATCAAATTTAATACACTTAATGATATGCCTGCAGCCAATCGACTTAATAGCATTAGATTAAATTGAAACAAATTAAACTGAACAATATAGAAGTTTTTATACTGACTTAACTGTTTTTATTTATATATAAATATGAATGAGAATTATTGGATTTATAAGTAATGAAGAACATCGAGCCTGAGCTGAGCCTTCAAATAATTCATCGCAGTCTTCAATTTAAGTATAAAATTGTGATATGAATTAAGTTCAAAATCAAATTTAGAACAGAGACTGACTTAATCAGAGTCTAATAATTTAGAAATTTCAAGACTTTGGCTAATAATTAGTTAATTTGTTATATCTATTCAAACAAATTAACGAGTTTTTAGTTTTGATTATGTCTCTGCCATTCCTTATGTAAATAAAATTAAAGTCGTCACGAATTCAATTCATCGCAATTATTTGTCTTTTTGCAGTTTTTGTTGAACTCATCAAAAAAAGAAGAAATTTTAAATTTTTTTTTTCTGTGAAATATAAAGCTAACAATTTTAACATAAAAAAGTGTATTACGATAAATATGCTTTAAATGGAAATGAAAATCAGCTAAAAGTTCTTATTTGTTCAAATACTTTAAATGAGGACTCATTCAACTCTTAGCTCTTGTTTTGAAGAAAAGACTATATTTAGACTGATTTAAAAAAAAGGTTAATATATTTAAATGATAAGCGCTATAAGAATATATGCACGCGATTTCAACATTTTAAATTAAGTCTTTTATTGATTTAAAATTGAAATGTTTTCTATTTTTTGTATGCAATGGATAAAGGAGTAAATGTTATATTTTTTTAGTTATTTTAGGTAAAGAATCAAATCTCAATAATTATTAGTAATAAATTATTACTAAATAAACACCTTATCATTAAATGGTGAACAGCATGTGTTTACATTAAACTCTAACCTTGTAAGTTAAAATACATTATATTTTATCAAATCTATAGTAATCCCTGACACGGCTGACCCTAAATAAAGGTCAAAAAAGTAAATGTAATGTAAATCTGGAAAATCCATTATTTAAGTTAAGAACTCAATACTCAATATTTATTTTTTCAAAAGAGTAATTTGTCTTATCAGTGACTTCGGCTCATATTTTTATTACTTATGAAACAGTGAATATTAAGTGAGCACTCACTTCGCGCCTGAGTTAACAACAATTAACTCAGTACTACATCGAATCACTTAAAATCAATTTTAGTTTTAAGTCAAATCTGTGTTCAGTAACCTCTCAGTGAAAAGCGAGTCGTGCGTGTCATCTGCGCACGTGATGGACACCTCCAAAGTCAAAGATCTTACAGAGGAGGTTAACCAGATCTAGGTTTTGGTCATCAATTGGGAGTCGTGTCGGATCTGGAGCTTCAAGTGATTCTATTTTTAATACTATAACTCAAGATCGAGTATCTCAGCAAAAATATATCAAAAACAATGTTAACTCTGACAACTGCTGTTATCTTCAATATAAAATGTCTATCATAATGAAAAGGGTAATTATACTATAAACATATCTGCTTCTCAGATCATGTTCGCACTCTTTTATAGACTTTGGAGTAATTATTCGTCATTAATATTGATTTCTATAATAATTGTGATAATTGTTTATAAAATATCCATAACAAGAAAATTCAATTCATTAATTGTAAAAATTTTGATTTTTTATTTGTAGGACAAATACAACTTTGAGACAAGTTTAGGAGAGTTAAGCAAGGGTGTACTGTAGCATAGAGATGAGCATTTAAGCAGTCAGGCGGGCCGGGTTTGACCTGAAAATTTCTAGTTTTTCTAGGTTCAACAAAGTTCCAGAAATGTCGGGCCGGTTCGGACAACATCGTAAGAAAAGGAAAAGTGAAACATAAAAACATAATTTTGAAATGCATTACTGTCCATACTATGCTTTGTAGAGCATTATATTATGTTATAAACTGTATAATAAACTTATATTTGAAACTTTGATGCTATATTTTCATAGAGTCGTGGACGACTCACCTACTGCCGACTCACCGACAAAAAATGGGATAAACTTTTACATTTTTTTAGTTTCTTAACTCCTATTTAAATAAAATTAGATTCGATTTATATGTAAATTAGACCGAGAATTCCGAATATGAAATTTTTCTTTTGACTAAAATCAATAGTTTTTGAGATTTTTTTTATAGATATCAGTTGAAGTCATATCTAAAAAATATTAAGTTTAGACAAAAATCTCTTTCATATTCGGAATACTCAGTTTAATTTACATATGAATCGAGTCTAATTTTATTCAATTCTTACTTAAGAAACGAGAAAAAAGCTAAAGATTGTGTCGGTGGGTTAGCTGTCGGTGAGTTGGCTGTCGGTGAATAGTCCCGGACCCATTTTCATATGCTTTGTATAATATGCTTTACATTTTAGAGATAATTGAATAAAAAGTTAAAATTAGTCAAAATATCAAAAACTACTTTCAGTACAAATATGAATAAGATATAGATTATTATAATATATGATTTACTACAATATTAGTAGTCATTGCCAAGTTTCGGGCGGTTGGGAGGGCTAAAATTTTGAGATTTTCATGTTCGGGCGGATTGGGCCGATAATTTTGGACCCTCTGATTATGTCAACTGTAGCACACATAAGTGTTTAAAGTTTTTTCGATATTTAAGTTTTCACGACTAAGTTTCTCAATAATATGGATCTCATTTTAAATGGAAATTGGCAACAATTTTACAAAGAAAAAAATATTATACACAAATTTTCATAATGTATTTCGAAAATTAGTGTTTCAGTATAGAGTATTGTACTATTAAGTACACATAAATTTTCGACAATTATTATTCATAATAAAAATTGTGGAAGTTATTTAGAAATAATTTAAATTAGAACTTAATGTGACAACCTATATAACCAGACTTCTTACTCTTTGATTTCCCCCTTTTTTAATAAGAATGCTCTTAAAGTGATAACATTTTAATTGATTACATAACTTTATTCTTAGAGTCTGTAATATGAGGCGTAAGTAAAATGGAGTCAAATAATTATTATGAAAGATGTGTAGAGACCAAACAGATTTAATAATGTATTTAATAAGAAAAGAACGTTAACCGGTGTCATCTATTTTGGTCTATCAATTGTGTAATATGTCTATATTTTTGAAACAATAAATTAATTCGTGTTTGTGTTGGCAGTGATAGAAACATAGTTACGTTAGTTTCCTATTATAAAAGGTCACGTTCGCTAATTTATCAAATGTTCGGCGCACACACAGAGACTCATAAAATATGGATTTCCTGTTAATCGTTTTGTGCGCTAAGAAAAAGAAAATTTTTCCAATAATAGTGGGTCTGCTGCTGAATATTAAGTATATTTTAGAAGGCGATCATTAACATGATCATCAATGCAAGAAGTGATTCAAATTATTATTTCTGTCATAAATTGTGACACAAGACTAGGATAGCAAAACCCCATTTAATTTATAGCAAACAAGTGATGCATTAACTATCTGGCTATCAATTGCTATATAAAGTAGTAATAAAAGGACTTATAGGAGGAACCATTTTATCCGGCGCTCATCTATCTCTTTCAGTTAGTCCGCATATTTCTCACATATTTTCATAGAAGATCTAATTAGTACTCTTACAAAGTGCTACTTCTGTCAAATTCAGTTCGCTAATCAATAAAATTTTCTTTTATTCTTTTTGTTCGTTTCTAAAGTTTTACAAATAAAATGTTTTAAATAAATGGTTAGTTTCTCTCGTCATAACTCATATTCATATTAATTTCTTAAAGTGTTGTAAAATAAAATTTTCTCTTAGGAAATGAGCCTTGAGTTTGACTTAGTTTTTGGATTATTGTTTATTCAATTCTATATTCTATGTAAGCACTGAAAGGACTTTTGCTTCGCTTCGTTGAATATTTCAGCTCAAGAAATAGGAAAGTAATAATCTAACCAAATATTACGAGATTTCTTGCTTAAGAAATATAATTGAAAAAATAGATGTGACCCACAAAAAGATTAACCATTATAAGGATTGGATCAGTTTTAGATCTATTCGTCAGTTGCATAAAAAACAGTACAACAAACTAGAAATCTATTGAATGTTTTCTATCATTAATGAATTAAGTAAAATATAATAAAACAAACCGCATCTTCAATTCAATTATTACAAAACTAAATAATAGCAAATATTCGTTTTGCTATAACTTATTTTATATATATGACCAAACATTTAATTTATAGGTTTATTCATTATTTTTCTTTAAATTGTTAATTTTTAGATTGATTTTTTAATATATAAGTAATTGAGACGAAATCGTATTCATAAAAATACAAAGTATTTAGGAGATTATATTTACTTAGAGTGACGCTAAATGTATCACTTCATGGAGGACTAATTTCAACGCTCGGTTGACTTTAATTTGAATACTAATATAGTTTGTGCTTCATCTTTAGTGCAAATTTTGTTGATTCGAGTGGAGTCACAAATATATTCAGCTTAAGTCTAGAAAATAGCTAAAAATTTATAAAACAGTGACGAAAGTTAAGATATAATTAGCAGTACGACAAGCACTTTGTAAACTGGCTTTTCGTCCATTAATTCATTCGTTTCTATTAATTCATTAAATTGTTTTCACTTTGGAAGCAAGATATCTATATAGCAGTGAAATGAAGCGTTTTATTTAGTTGACGAGACCTTTATTTTTCTAACAAATTTCAAGAGAGATTCAAATTTGTCTATTTATTCCACTTTCACATAGAAAGATTCGAACAGTACAGTATTGTACAGTACAGTACTGTATATTATATATCAATACATGTTCTTCATTGTAATGCATTCTACAGACAAATAAGAAGAACACACAATTCCAACAATTTGTCGATTTCTTTCCTGTATTCTATTGTTCTTATTATTAAACTTTTCGTTTTTATTTCTTTTTTTCAAAAGCATTGAATTTTTTTATTCTTAAGAAAAGTAGAAAATTGAGATTTTCCTTATTCTATATATATATTGTTCATAATCTAAAAGTGTTTTGCTTTTAGTTATGCATGTAATACATGTAATGCTATTCTTTAATGTCTTGCTTATTGAAAACCGATAAATGACTTCTGATTTATGAAGGAATATATTTTTCTAAACTAAATTTTGAGAAAAATTTAACACAAGTGCACGGCCTATAAGACTAATAAATAGAAACTACAATTCTTTTGTGTGTTCAGAGTTTATGTAGACTTTTTAGAAGAGTTTTTTTTGAAGAGTTAGTGTAGAGTTTGTGAATCTGATTCTTTAGAGTGCAATCTAATGCCTTCACTCATGTAAACACTAAACAAAAACATAGACTTTATTGAATTGATGCTATTTTGTGAGTTAGGAATCATGCCTCCAGACCAACAAATTGTATTATCGGTCGGTTCACTTCCCTTTTAATCCCTGATTATTGAAATAGCATTTCACTTATATGTGAAGCTCTTTCTTCACATACCACTTATAGTGTATGCACTGCTATGATATCTGTATATATTATATATTTATAGATAGAAATATATATAGAAATAGTTTGCTCCACAATATTCTTAGAATTAATCATCTAATGAACAAAATTTGATTTAAATTTGTTTTCTTTTAAATAAAACTAATGTAAACCAAACTCTTAACAAATGAAAGACTGGTATTATTTTTAGTATTAATACTATATTTAGAACAATCCTTAAACATGTTTTTAGTTATCAAAAAATAATTTTATTAATTAATTATTGTTTTTATTGTTTAATCTGATTCTTAAGATTTTTGGTTAATTAATGAATTAATAATTGAATGCGATTTCTAATGATTTTTAATTACAGAGCAAAGGCTATAATAGTATAGCAATTAATCTAACATTAAGTCTTTCAGATTTATACACTGTTAGAAAATACTGTATATTATTATTGCTATTATTTCTCCTGAAAAAACACTTAACAGCGAAGCATTTCGATTGCTTTTCCTCAACATATCAAATCATTTTTGGATTCTTCTCAAAAGTCTTTTCTATAGAATCCAACAGAATATTAATACTGTAGTGACATCTCATTGACTGTAATATTAAACTCAAAGCACATGTTTAGTGAATCAAATGCTTATGTAATCATAATATTAAGCCTTTAAACAAAAAACAAACAAAAAAACTGTAAATGAATTGATTTTATAATTAGTTAACTTATACTTAGAAATAATGTCATTATTAATAAGACGAGCGTTTCATTTGTTTAATCAAATTCAAGTCAAACCATTCAATACTTGTTATAATAATATAAATAATTATAACTTTAATACTATTTTATTAACAAATCGACCGTTAATTCAATGTCTGAGAACTCAATGTAATTATTATTAAATAAAAAGTCTATTTAATTGATATTAATTACGATTATTGAACAGATTATTCAACAAATCCGCCCAAAAGTGCATCAATTGATGAAGAATTGAATGACAATAATGTGGTTCAAAACGAATCAGATTTTGATTTAAATGAAAGTAAAAGTCAAACGAAGTCTTCAGAAGGCAGTGAAACAGATATGAATAGAGTTAAAGAGTTTTGGAAAAGTCATGACATAACAGTTCATGGAAAGGACGCACCACTGCCTGTGTTTGCCTTTGATGACTGTCAATGGCCGGAGAAGATAATGCACGCCATGGAGAGCGACGGCTTCGATAAGCCCACACCCATTCAGAGCCAGGGCTGGCCCATAGTTCTCAGCGGTAGAGATATGGTGGGCATCGCGCAGACGGGTTCGGGTAAGACTTTGTGCTATGTTTTGCCCGCTTTTGTCAAAATCTTGAGAGAAGGCATACAAAGAGGTCCCCAGTGTTTGGTTTTGGCGCCCACTCGAGAACTGGCTCAACAAATACAGACAGTCGTTCGCAGATATCGTATCACTAATAATGTATGCCTTTATGGCGGGTCTTCTCGTTTGCCGCAAATGAGAGCTCTTCGCGAATCAAACCCACAAATAGTGATCGCAACGCCCGGAAGAATGAATGACTTCTTGGAGGGCAATGCAGTCCAACTCAATTCAGTCAATTATCTGGTTCTCGACGAAGCGGACAGAATGCTAGACATGGGATTCGAGCCTCAGATCAGAAAAATAATTAATTGTGTTCCAAAAGAGAGACAGACCCTTATGTGGAGCGCCACTTGGCCTAAAGAGGTCAAAGTTCTTGCCGCACAGTATATGCGCGACTACATTCAGATCAATGTCGGCGGCACTTCATTGACAGCCAATAAGAATATAAAACAAATTATTGAGATTTGTGAGCCATATCACAAAATTAATCAATTAATTAATATTATTCAACAATATTCTCAAGAAAGTCGGGGACAAAACAAAATGCTTATATTCTCGAGAACTAAACGAACCGCCGATTTCTTAGTCGATAAATTGCGAGGCTTTGGAAAGCGAGCGATGGCTATTCATAGCGATAAATCTCAAAGTCAACGAGACTTTACTCTGGGAGGTCTGACCTTTCATATCATTTCATTGTTTTCTTACTAATCAAATGCTTATGTTTTAGAATTCCGAAGCGGACGAACATCTATATTATGTGCGACAGATGTGGCCGCGCGAGGACTCGGTCTCTATTCTAACTAATGTTTAATTAAATGTTTTATTATAATAATTGTTAATTCTTCGCAGATGTTAATGATATTCAAGTGGTAATCAATTATGATTTCCCGAATTGTACCGAAGATTATGTCCACAGAATTGGTCGAACGGGTCGATCAAATAATTCAGGTATTGCTTAT
>JAQGAM010000097.1:0-17671 GCA_034697665.1 Nanhermannia comitalis
CGATCGCCAACTCTTTAATTTAAATCAAGTAAAATAAATAAGAAAATTAAAATTAAAGAGTAAAACGATTGCACACAATGTACTGACACGACATCCTAACTCGTAAGTGAAGTCCTCTTTCATAGAATCAGATCAAGGCGATGAACTTGGATAGTGGCAGAACTGGTGATACCATTCAAACCACTACCAGATATCGACTGCATTGCAAAACAAGGTTATCAGGGCTTAAGCTTATTCCTATCGGCAAACGTGAGCTCTGACTTATTTGCTTTATTTATTTATATAGATCTGAGCACAAGTACATAATTAATGAGCTAACACTTATTCAAAATATTCAGTTAATAACAAAAATGTTCTTCTGGGACAGAGAAAAGTTGGCAATCATTAGTCATGTTTGGAGGAAATATTGTCACAACGCCAACGAGGAAAGAATGGCGTTATTAATTGCAACGGTTATGTCTCAGACAAGTTCAATGCAAATAAAGATAATAAGAAGTCACACAACTCGGCAAAACTTGTCTAAAAGAATATCAGTTTTATGTGATCAATAATGATAATTATAATTATAATTTTTACATTACAATTCTCCAGAGTATTTCTGTCCACACATTAGTTATATCGAACTTAAATTTTTGCTAATTATCGTTATTTTGAGTCAAACTCATACCTCGCATACTATTGTAACTAACGTTTAATGTTCAACTAAATGAGGAGTCCGTGACTTGTGATTTAATTAAAGCGTTTATCAGTCTTTAGTAAATTATGAGATCAGTTCATATGTGATCACCGGTAGGGTATTCTAATATATTACTTATTTTAATTCAAATAATCTCAATTCTACTGAGAAAAGGTTTAAATATAGATATTATTTGAGTATTACGAGAGAGAAAATAATAAAACAGTCCTGATTTCATCAAAATATGTAAATTAACAGGATATGAGCCGTCAGTTTGAATATTTAAGTGGATTAAAGTTATATGAAAAGGATTTCCCAAATGAATCCCTATTAGCTTTTTGAGGGCAAAAAATATTGAACTAATTCTCAAAAAAGAGTCTTTTCTTTTCTAATTGAACTGCATTTCATCTAAATTTTAATGAGTTTGTATGTGAACATCAATATATATCTGGCATAAAGAAATGTTTTGATAATGTAAACTACCAAAAGATGGTTAAATTGATCTGTCCTGATATCGCGTGCTCTAAGTCGGCAGGAATGAGGAAGTGAAAGGTCTTCTGTCACTTCAATTTGTCCATTGATTTGAGTTTTAGTTAAATAAAAGGATGACTGACTTTTGACTGAATTAAAATAAAAACTTTTACGACACGAAACTTTAAGTAATTGATAGAAACGAACTTTATTTTATGCCTTTTCAGGAATAAGACTTCCATTAAAAGCAGGTATAATAGAGTTAATGTAAGCAATAATTCAGTACAAAAATCCTGATTTTCTAAATAGATAATAAATCTAAAGATAAGTTATAATGCATAACAAAAATGCTTTTATCCCTTAAACTTTAAACAATAATAATTACTTTAATGATTATACAGATGTTTATACAGAAAATTACTCTATTATATACGTTTTCCATAACATAATTTTCATTTCTTTTATCATACCTATGATTAGAATAATGTTTATTTTTTCTATTGAAATGAATACTGAAAGTCCGGTATCTTTTAATATAACAGAAGCCAAGGCTCACCAGTAAATAGCAATTATTGTTTCGACACAAAAGACTGAATAGAAGTGAGTTTGAGAGTTAGACCAAGCCATGCAACCCAATGGCAACCAACGCCCTTCACGTGTGTGAAAGTAAAAAATTTGCATTACATTTGCGGCCAAATAACACTTTAAGAGTGATATTAATACCAGTTCTTATTCTTATCATTTACTATGAGATTCGTTTAGAGCTCAATTTGAAATCAACACAATGTGAGAAATGTGGGGATAAATAATTTTCAGGTTTCAGATAATACTTGTTTCATGGCTTTAAGTGTTGGGCCTTCATCTCAACAATGCCTACCGGACTATTCAAAAAAGCAAAAAAAAACTATTAAGCATTTAATATTATAATTTTTTCCATAAGCAAAGAATGCCTCTATTGTTAAGTTACGCTAAATTATAAGTGTAATAAAATGGGAAAAACATATTTATAAATAATAGGTTATTATAAGCTATTCTGCTTTTTTAAATTCACTTAATGACTTAGAAATAGGGACTTTTAGGATTTGATTTATTTTTAATTGAGCTCTGAATTGTTTGCATTTTTTTATACAAAGTTCAAGAAATGGAAAAAATTAATTTATATGCAAAATCGTAAATACATTTAAAAAATAAAATTAAAAAAGCCTCAAAACTATCTGAATTCTAATTAATGTAAAGAGTTCTATATAATCATCGATTTTGTGAGACATAATGACTTAAACGTCAGATAAGATACTCGAGAGATACTCTATGATTAATAATTATTAATCCAAAAAACAGTTGAATTAGAAATTAAATTCAGGAAAACATATTATAATTCCTATTAGAAAAATTATATTACTATTTGAGAGTTCAGTTAAGAAGACCACCGTTTGACACATTTGTATTGGCAGCTGCTTTGTTGGCGAAAATAAAATTTGAACCTTAATGAGTGGTATGATCTGTATATCAATAATATGTGTAATTTAATAAATGAAGCATTGGCTCAAGTGTTGCCAAGAATAACAAGCGTCAGCCCTGAAGGCAATGAAAGAAAACGAATTTAATACAACTGCTAACTATGAAAAACAACGGCACAAATAATAAAATCTAATTATAAATTTACTTTCAAGAATACATTGAATCGCAATTTCTTTGGCAGACAAATTGTGTGTGAATGTCTTTGGAGTATGTGTGAGGTGAGGATCAACTGTTTAACAAATACTGCCGACAAAAATTTTTCATTTTAATTTTCATTACATGGCAACGCTCTCGGGGACGTGCAGGGACGCATTCAAAAGCATTGAGATATTCTACTGTTTCATTTATTTGTATAGATATATTGCATAAAAGCCATTAAACATTGAGAAGAGGAAAGACTTAATATTCATAAACTAATAATAACGCCCTTAAGATATAAATCACTAATGACTTTAAGACAAGTTTGAAAAATAATACATTCACTGACTCTCTACGGGTATAAGTGATAGTATAATAAAAATATTAGCGATAGTCCAATACAAATGTTTTGATTCTTAATTAATGTGGAAAAAGTTACACTTATTTTCTATTTATTTTCACGGCATCTCATTTTAAATGGAATACTAATACCTCTGCTATAGCTATAGCTATCAATAACCAAATAATCGAAAATAAACTTAAGTTAATAATACAGAAATACAGGAATACAGGCATGAAATAAATGAACAGCAGCTTAAAAGAAATTAGAAGAAAGATTGCTTTTCCTATTTGTAAATTCAGGGATGTGTTAGTTTCGTAAATGCAATAATCATAATATTCAATTATAATTATAATGATTATACAAACGTGTTAAATGAGCCCAAATAAGTCAATGCCATTCCTATCATTAGTTTTTAAAATGTTAATCACTTTTTCGATACTTAAACAGAAGTCCATAAAAACTTCTCAATTTTTAAATCAAAATTATTTCTTTAATCTTTTGTAATCTGCGAAACGATTTTATTTATTAATTATTATTATTACACTACTGTATTACTTATAAGGTATTAGAAATAGGGTTTTGAGGCTTTGTATTCAATATTTTTTAAACTCATGAATCGCACACATCCTCAGGAAATTATATTAATTTTTAATTCAGTATTAATTGGGCTGATTTTCATACACTGATATCAAATTTAATAAGTCTGATGTAAATTGTATCAGAAATAGCTCGAAGGAGAGCATGGATTTGCTATAAAACTGTTAGTTATTTAATTAATTATTTAAAAAAAAAGTTCAACACAAACATTCTAATTATAGTAAAGCAAATTCATGTGTTTATATCATATTAACAATTATTGTTGGGATTAATATTCAGTTTAATAATAGCAGAAAATCGTTTTTTCATACCTTTCTGTTATAAATTGTAAATTTAGTTTCAGTTGTTGTCCTTTATATTTATACCACTAATTATAGCACCAAATTATTCGTACTTTTATTAAGCGTTTAAACTACTGTTTTCTTAATTTTAACCAAAAGTTTATATAATTAAATCGTGATTTAAGAGTACAGTCATTTTTCATCACTTTTTACATAAAAAAAAATGAAATTATTCATTAAAAATCAAGTTATTCGGAAAAGTCCACAATTTATAATAAACTTTAATAATTATTGAACAGCAGACTGATAGATAAATTTTAGTAATAAACTTATTTTGGTTTTTTCACATAATTTTTAAATTACTATCTATGTAGAGAAGTCATAAAATTGATTATTTTAATTACAAAATATGATTGTTTCTCACACATAAAATTTCCATTAAATAATAATTATTTATTTCTTTTTAATTAACTTTGAAAAACAATTTACTTATGGATGTTATGAATAAAAAAGGAATCATAACAATCAATAATTTACTGATATCTTTGTAAAAGGAAATAAAAAGTATATGAAAATCAGATTTGCATTTGTAAGTGAAATATAAAGTCTAAGTTATATATTATTTATTGAAATTTTTTATTCATATTTCATTTTTGACTAAAATTATTTGTGAGAAGTGAGACAAGCATTTTCACAAATAAATTTTAAGAATAGTTTTAAAATTTAAAATACATTTTCTGTTATCAATCCTCAAAAGTTTCAAAGCTCTTTGAATTGTATAAATTTCGCATTTTCTTTGTATCTTATGATTTATTTATAGATATATTGAAAAAATGATCGTATTTTCATTGAGATATAATTAAATTTTAAGCATAGAATAAAAAACAAATAAATGAGAAGCACTTCATTGGTCTCATTCATATTGATAAGTTGGCAAATATTATATTTATATATTCTAAGCATTTGTATTGACTTTGAGCTCATTTTTCACATTATAACTTATGCAATGAGTGGTAGAAAAGTTTAGAGCAAATGAACGCTATCAGTGAGCAGTCCTTAAGAATATCTTTTGGTGATGCCTTTGAGGCACTTCCTATTTTAGCTTATTTTTCGTATAATTTGACTCAAGTGGTTCTTGGAGTATATGAAGGACTTTTGGCAATACAATTAAAAGTTTTTTGCCAACAATGACAAGAGATGCCATTGAAGGCAAAGAAATAAAAATAATGAACGAATGCGTTACTCATTGGTTCGTTATTCCAGCTTTTTTGGTAATGCGATCCTTCAATTTCCTCTTTAATATCATTTCATTGTAAGCTTAACTTTTTTATACAACTTTGAGACTTAAGGCCTGATCAAGAAAACTTTGCTCAAGAGATTTTTATATGAGGCCATCCTTTGTGTAAAACCACGATTGCGAGCGCACTATTTTTTATATGGATTCAAAAGCCGGAAAGATTATACTTTTATTCTGAACATTATAGCTGTGCCTCAAACTAAAGTGAATCTTCTATTTTTTTATCCACTTTTTCATTTTAATTCTCTCTCAACCAAATATTCACATTTGAAGGCAAACTATTATTATGATTACAAAGTTGAAGAGCTTTTTCGCAACTTTTCACAATGATTAGTCTTTAAAACTTATAGCGAGTCTATGCAAATATTATGACACTGTGAAAAGTTTATAGCATTAGCTGAGCCTAAAAAAGCGAGAGAAGAATCTTAAAATGCGGATCAGCAGCACTTATACCAGTATTATATATGCGCCACTTTCTATGCTAAGCATTTTTTGCTGCCTAAGAGAAAGAATCCATGATTGATCACATTCATCATTAAAAGAGTGTGTAAATACCCAAATGTGTGTGAACTCTAATTCGCACGAGAGCTTTACATAAATAGTAAAAGTGTGTCTGCCCTAAACTTTGTGTTAACATAAAACGTTTCACTTATGCTCCACTTCACAGACAAATTAATTTTATGAGTAGCAAAATGAACACTTTAAAAAAGTTTCAATAATAAATTGCTTTAGACATTAGGTTAACGATTTTCAATAATGAATATCAGCAAAAATGTTTCTTAAAATTAAATATTAATTTTATTACTAAAGTCTGAAAGGGAAATATCATTGACTAAAAACACTCTTCAAAGAATCATTTTTGATGTATGTTTTAGTGTGAAAAATGTTGTAAATGTTTTTCTTGAATTTTATAAGAAATGATTAATCTGTACATAAATTTGATTCAACGCCAAAAAATGTAATTCAGAAGCATTTTATAAGTTTTGCATAATTTTTTTAATTCATCATTTATCATGAGTTGTTCTCAAATTAAGAGAATGTTTTTCATTCATCAAAATTGAGTCCTTTCGCAAAAAGTAAAAGTTGAACTTCATTTTTTAAAATGTTTAAACATATCATTACGGGTTGTAAATCATTGTTTTTGCCTTAATATTGCTTTTATGATAGTATAAGACAAAGTGTAGATCAATGATAGGACACAACTAGTATTAAAGCATTATTTATTCATGAAATATAATTGTAAATCGATGGCATCATATACTCTAATGTTTGTCTGCACTGAACTAATGCTATACTTCAAAATAAGAGCTCTGCCATGAATTCTAGACTTTCGAGGATCTATTCTTTTGGCTTAACTCTAGATATTAAGCAAAACATTATGTAAGAGATAAATGCAGTAATGATAAGATGGAGATCTGACCAAATATTTCAACACTGAAGAAGAACATCAAAAACTAAGATAAAGAATAGCTGTGAAAAGAGAAACTGAATCGAGAATAAAGGATATTTAAGATTATTCTTTATTGTGTAACTAATATTGTGGTAAAACTGAAAGATCACATCTTGATCTCATGCCATGAGATCACAAATGCCTTTCGCTCAGAAAAGGTAATGATCTTTACTGAACAGAAAAACAATAAAGCAAAAAGGGATCTAATGCTAGCGATGCTAAACAAAAATAAGTCACTACTTATTGGAGGCGATGCTATGCTCTATATTGCGATTTGGATGCGATGTTGGCTAATATAAAGGGCATTACAGTTAGACACAAACAAATTCATTGACATCAAAAATGCAAGAGTCTGTGCGCCAGAGAGTATTTGTCCATTAGAGAGAGGATACAAGAAATGAGAGGAAAGTGTAAACCAATCAATTCAACTGTAAATACGATGCACTTTAGATTAAATGTAACTTTTTAAATATTTAGAGATGAAAAAACTTTTAAATTAAATTTAGTTTAATTTGTTTGCCAAGCTTTTAGTGTAAAATTGAATTAGGCCTTTTTTGAAAAACATGGCAACCCTGTTTTTAAATAATTGCTTTTAATATAATTTCAGTATTTAATGTACGTTTGGTTTTAGTCAATTATAGAACTGTAATGTGAGAAAGTATTAGTGGGAGAAAACATTTGATTGTATCGAAGCCTAAACAAGAAGACGAGAAGTGAACTGATAAAAGATTGTATAAATTGGAATTGATGTTCACTACACTTAAAAAGAAACGCTAACCATTACGAGTATGAGTCTCATAAAAAAGACAAAATACTTATTTTTTATTATAGAGGATCAAAATTGCATGAGTTTTACTCCCTTTTACTCTAATAAAACTAATTATCGAAAAAAATGACTGAAATGTATCATTTCTCTAAACGAAGTTAGAATTGCTATTAAATAATATATTATACAAAACTGTATTTCTAAAGGATGTTATTCAACATCTAATATAATTAGAGGCTTTTGAATAGGAATCAAATAGAGTGACATCAACTTATTATTAATCTAAAATTTAAAATTAACTTCTGTTAAAAATAACACTGAAATCCTTTAAGTTATCATTTATTAAAAATTATTAAAACCTGTTCTCAATGCTATGAATTAATTTTAATGAAAACACGATTCTCTAGTTTTATGTTTTATGCGATTTGGGATTTAATTAAAAAAATATATACTCGCAAATAACATTAATTTAATAATATCTATGTCTATATGATTGGATGACATATATATTGTAAACCTGCATATGTAAGCATTCACTCAAATTGTTTGTTATAATAATACATGAAATCCAAGCCATTCCACAATCTCTTTATTGTATTATAAGTTAAATGTTGGTTTAGAGTCTGATATTCAATATTCTCGATTCAATTGCATAAAAGAATAGTAATATATCGTAATATGAATTCATAATATGATCTAACATTATATAACATCAACACTCAAATATCGATTAGAACCTAATCGTTTGTTTATATTTATTGAAAATGTTTCAAATATTTCAAGAAATCAAAACTAAATTTATATTTATTTAAAATAATATCCTATTTTAATGGATTATAATAAATAAATATATTGAATATATTGAAGAAATTCAATCAGAGAAATGTAAATAGAAAACGGTTTTAAATGATTAATCAATCAATAAGTAGTGATAGCATTAGTTAAAGTCAGTTCTATTTGTCTCATCTCAATGTAGTTAAAGTTAATTCCAGACTGGATTGGCTAAGACTGGACAGTGCTGTATATATATAATAAGCAAATCTTTGCTAACTTAATAAAACAGTTTTAGATGTCTTTGTTTTATTGCAAAGCAAATGCTTTATAGAAAAGCATTACCTAAAAAGGAGAATTGCATTGTAGTAAACATTTTCTTATCCACTTTTTATCTTTTTGGTCAATACTTCGTGTTAGGCATCTATTGATATATATCTATGTAAACAAAGTTTTGAGCATTACTCAGATGTGTACCTCATTGGCTACTGTTGCGTAACACACGACACATGAATGACAGCCAGAAAGAGAATTTATTTGAAAATTTGCACATTCAATGTGTAATGTATTTTTGGCACATTTAAAGACATAAACCATTTGAGAGCCAATCGATGAAAAGACACACTAAGACTAAATTGAAAATAAGGCAAAATGAGGCGCAACTTATAAAGAGCGAGAAATAAATGGTAAACACGATTCAAAAGTTAACTCAAGAATAGTAAGAACAATGCCAGAAATGAACAAAGCCGGAGATGAACTCCAAGAAATTGCATGACTTGGTTTGATGTAAGTCACAGCTTGAATTAAACACAACCATCTCTCCTATCTCTCCCTCCTCTCCCTTCTTGCAGTCCAACACAGCTTCATATACTGGTATAAGTTTATATCTATATAAGTATATGTGGACACAGGCTTTCCTTAGCCAGTCCTTAACGACATCACAAAAAACAATATAGTGGTCAAGTGAGCAGCAAAAATGTGCTCATTTTCTCTATTCTCTCTCCTGTTCTCTCTTTGCCTCATCACTACATTTGCAATGTGTTCGCTGACGTTCGCAGAATACGATACGTTCCTATGCCAGGAATTAATCAATTGCTTGAGTCATATCATACTATCAATTATTCTCCAGAAAATCATTGTTTCTCCAAACGACACAAATTATGCCGCTTTTCTATTTACGATTAAACACTAATTATTTTGATTCCACTCTATTGATCGTTTGTCTATCAAATAATTGTTGTAATTTTTTTTCATTTCTATCTTTGAGTCTTTTTCCTTTGAATTAATCAATATTTAAAAGAAATAATATAGAAATGAAGTACAATCTATTTTTTGAATTTATTTGCATGAGAGGATCTGTGCTATTAATACAAAACAGTAACTCTTTTTGATTCATGTTTGCATTAACAATGATTTAATGGTACTTTTCTTACAAATTTCTTTCTTTTTTTGTGCCAAATCTTCCCTTTTCCTTATTTTAGTGTCTTTTCGCTTGACTCCACTCTAAAACAAATACCAGTTGTAACAAAGTTTCAATTTATGCATCTCTTTATTTCCTATTATTGTCTTACTGTATAACTGAGAGCTTTATTTCTGTCTTAAATTTATTATTTTATTGAATATTTGAGTAAAATTATTCTCATCAAATAGTATTAATGTTAAGCAATATTTTGCTTTCAATGCAAATAAATAAACTAAAACCTATTTTGCATAAGTGGTCAGATGTAGTAATTCAAGTAAATAGAGTACAGATATATTTTCTAAGAACCATATAATGCATATTGTGTTCCAATAGTTCTAAAGATAAAGTAATTTAAAGTAAAGATAATATAAAACTTGAAAATACTGATGCATTAAATAAGAAAGAAATGATTGCACTCGAGATTTGATGCATAAAAGCTCCAAATTATGTTTGATATTACATAATATAAGTTAAAGTATAGAACTTTTGCATTAATCAAAGCAGAATTCAAAAAAATAAATGAAATTTAATGAATGTTGAAATATGAAATACACAGTCAGTGCCATAAAAGAAGATAAATAGTCGAAAAATTCCTCACTTCTGTGTTATTTCAATTATTAAAACGTACACTAAAAATGGCAAAAGCAATATCTTTAGATGAAATACTCAGTTAACTTGATTTTCGGTGTAATGCTAAGTCAGTGCAACAAAATTAATGTTCAATCAAAACGCAGGCAAACTATTAGTCAAATTAAAGTAACAAAAGTCTCGCATATATTCATAGTTAATCAGATTATTAAATTGAAGAGCAATTCTACGATTAATTTTACTTTCTTTCATGCATTTTATGAGGTATTTCTCATTTATTATTGAATTGCATATAAAAAACTTTATATAATTTGGTTGCTATCGAGATGTTATACAGGTTTAACTTAAACAGTATTTCGCAGTTTTATGATCCACATCATAATGGCATTTATAGCATAGCTACAAAAAAATTACTATTCTATTACTGTAATTAAAAGTAACATTGTTTTGAGTGAAAAATGAACTGAACTAAACATTTTTGAAATTTTAGTAATAAAACTCATGATTTAATTCAAAACTTTTCTAATTAAACTAGAGGTGAAATAATGATATAAATATTCACAATCATTAAAATGCAGTTCAGATTACAGGTATTATATACAGAAAATTTTAATTATTCTCTCATTTAATTGGCTTACAATTGGCTAACATTACGATTTTGAATAGTTTTGTAGTTTTCAAAAATAAAATATAGTTTCGAGAGTTTGTATTATTGTGATCTACTTTCTTACTCTATCTTTCAAAGTGATATTCAGTGATGTTTTTAAGAGCTTTAATCAATGAATACTTGTGTTATAATTTAAAATCAATTCTATCCTCAAATCCAAACATATAAAGCTGAGAATCCAATTGTTTAGGAAATATAGCTTTAGATAATATCAAATTGAAAGATAATATTTTTTTATTAGCCGCAGACGAGTAAGCTCTTCGACATCTTATTGCTCGTAACAAATAAAGTCTAACTATTATTAACCACAAAACAGATATAAAGGATATGTGACAATTGCAAGTGAAGGCAAACTAGAAGTTACTTCGATTACAAAGAGTAGTGTCATTGCAATTAAAGCCACAATAATAACAACTGCTCGTGAAGTACATCTATTTCACGACAAAAACTACTTTCAGACGATTCATAGAAATGTTATAATTCTTTTCATTTAACTTTAATATTAATATTTCCTTCAAGAGTAACAAAAATTAAACAAAATATTTGCCAAAAATGCTTGAGTTAAACGCTTTTTAAAATTAAAGAAAAATAATCACAGTTTTAGGCAATTTTAGAGTGAAGTAATAAATTATAAAACAAAGTTTGATTTAATTAGTTTTTTGAAATATTATTTAACAGATTATATAACCAGTTATCTAATGAACAAACAAAAAAGTACTCAAAACTATTTTTTTAACAAAACTTTTTGTTCAATACGTAAGCATTAGAATGAATGTTAATTACAAGCAATAAATACATATTTTTCAATTAAATAATCCGTAAATTTTTTATCGTTGAGTTATATCTAAACTTATATTAATGTTTAAACTAATATTCAAAGTATAAATATATTGAAAAAGCAGTATTTCATGTAATTTCCAATTAATTTAATGGCGAAACTCATTAAATATAATTAATTATTTGGGAAAACGTAACAAAAAGAGAAAAAAGCCATTACTTTGAATGAGTGAACATAAAAGTGATATAATCTGAGAAAATATTTACCTTTATTTAAATACAAGACTGACTCCAATCGCAACTTAAATGGAGTCAATCTTTAGCAGCAATTATTATGAGACTTTTCATTGACAGGACGTGTGTTATCAGTACTTATATTAAACTTTTGAGTCAAGTGTTGATCGAGAAGAAGCTCCTTTTGATCCTTTTGTGACTTCAGATCCTGAGCCATAACCGCAAAAATTTGTTCGACATTAACAGCACTCTTAGCGCTGGTCTCCACATAAGACACGTTCAACTCTTTGGCCAAAAGGTTTGCTGTTTTCCAATCAATCACTTTGTTTGTAATTAAATCGCATTTGTTTCCGACCAATAGTTTGTGAACATTTCCGTTCGAATACTTATCGATCTCTTGCACCCAATTGTCCACGTTTTTGAAGGACTGTTCGTCCGTCACATCGAACACAATGACCACTCCGTGCGCTCCCCTATAATAGGATGAGGTCATAGTGCGGAAGCGCTCCTGTCCTGCGGTGTCCCATATCTGGAGTTTAGCCGTCTTTCCATTCAAATGAATTGTCTGTATCTTGAAGTCGACGCCAATGGTACTGATGTGGGACTCACTGAACACGTTCTCTACAAAACGTAGCAAAAGACTAGACTTTCCAACGCCTGAATCGCCGATTAATAACAGTTTAAATAAATAGTCGTATTCTGTGTTCATGTCTTTAATTCATTTATTATTTTAATTTTAATCTTATTTCTCAATAAAATTATCGATCAATTAATTAAACGCAAAAAATAGAACTCTAAATGAATTTTTAGTGTTAATCAAATCGATAAAAATAGTTTCAATTATTTATTAAAAGGTTTATAAATACTTACTGTATAAGTATTTTAGAGTTCAGACGACTCTGCGATGACTTCTAGAAATGCAAACTTTGATTTTGTTCTGATTGTGAGTAAATTTATTATTCATGAGTCGATTAGATTTGTAATTGTGATTATTTTTTTGGTTTTATAGTGCATTAAATTTAGATACAAATCAAAAATGATCTGATGAATGACTAATGATTTAGAGCTCATGTCATGCAATGAAATGCCTTCTAATAAATGTTTGTAAACTTGTTATCCCTATCAGTGTTTTACTGCATTTACTTATAATAGTTTACAATCTAAAGAAAAAGTTTAACTTTAAAGCCCTTAAAAGCATCGGTAATTCTCATAATTTGAATTACTTATGCTCTCACTTAAAAGATTATTCACCGAAACAAAAAATAAAAAGAAATCGATCTTTAGATATAAAATAAGCCAAAACCTTAAGTATATGTCACGAAAATTTCTTTGTCTTCATTTCTTAATTAATGACTTCAAACCAAAACATAGTTTGCCTGAACTCAGACTTATATAACTTCAATATAAATGAGCAAAACTTAATTTAATGAACTTTTTTATTTTTTTCTAACAAAAAGTCCAATGAATTTTGTGTTTCTCAACCAAAATGATATGCATTTATTAATTGAGATATTGATTGAAACAAATATTACAATTTATGAATAAAAAATGAGATCAAAGAGTATAAAAATGATATTTTATACTAACGAACAGTTACGCTAATGACATATCTTTATGCATATCAATGAATTTGTATAAATAAATTTGATATTTAAATGTTACGCAAATTTATGAAATACTATTACTATTCTTGACACATAAGCGCAGAATAGTATGTAAATCGATGTAATTAATTAATTCGGTGACAAATATGATTATCATGAATCCAAATACAGGTTCTATGCGATAATGCATCAAAATTATGCTCTCATTCATTCAAATGGGAATTTTTATATTAATTTTATATTTAAATTCATACAATTTAATTAATTCTTCTCATACTCTTCATTACATATGATATTGTCTTCTTTGATAGATTATTGATATCCATTAACTCAGTGATGACCAACGCTCGAGCATTTGATAGCTGAGCATTTAGTTGTAAGCCATACTGTAATAATTGTATGTCTACGAATGTTTTTACATGATTCACAATTTATTATTTGAGTCAAATTACGTTCCTTTATACTAAACACACAAATAGTTCAATTTTAAAGAATTTAGACATAGAAACCTCGCATATAATTACATTGCATATAATCTCTTGGATAAAAGTATTTATTCAGAAGAGAGAGTTTCATATCTCATAGTTTCAAATATTTTTTGTATAATATTACAGCGTTTATAATAACTTTGTATAAAAGAAAAAACAACTTTTTAACAATAAAGATGACTTAGTTCTATCTAAAAGCTCGAGACTAGACAGTGAGCGTTTGAATAAGGGGAATACGCCAGAGGAAAGGGTGAATATGCCCGAGCGGCGAGTCTGTCCATCACTACATTAGCTTCTAGTCAACTGATTCTAAACCTAATCTGAGAGTATAACTCATTAGAAAAGATATAAAATCTTATTTTTATTATGATTTAAGCTAAAATGTATGCGAAAATGCAAACATTAGTTATCTGTTGTTTGTTAAAAAGGGAAAAATTTAATTATAAAACTGTTATTGAATCCTTTGCATAAAATTGTTGTACATATATTTTAAGCTGAATCCTGGAGTGAAAATTAATATTAATGGTTATAATATTTGTTTGGCTTAATTATGTTGACATAAAACAGTTTCCTATTTGAAAAACATGAATAGAATCGCTATAAGTTATGTAGGCCTGAAATATGAATAAATGAAATACCGGGTCATTAATAAGTTTGTATTTGTATAGAACTAATATAAAAAAGACAATAAACAAGACAAATAAGATATTTGAGTTAAAATAAGATTCAGCTCTATGTCATAAATTAAATTTAAAAGAACCTGAAATATTCAGATAAATCATTGATATGACAAAAACTTTAATGGTTTTGCATAACTATCTATAAACTCAAATCTTGAACCTGTTATTAAATTTCTCAAACACTGGTGATGTTCCTGTTTTGGTAGACAACCTTCAATCGAGTTAACGTATCAATGAATTGTGCAGTGCTTATGACAGATGATGGCATATATCGATCATTTTCGCTGATATCTTATACTCCTTTGTCTTCAATATGATATAAACACACGGATTGAGACCGTCTGGTCAGCCTTTTGACCAAAATAAACGCTCTTTAAGGTCTATTGAGCACATTCACCATCCTTTATAACAATAATGAAGAGAAAAGTAAATTATAAGAAATCACTGATTAGTTACTAATACAGTATTATATAATTTGCTAACAGTATAAATATATATAATATAAATATATTTCCTTCAATTCATTGATGTGAACAAAATAAATAAATCATCAAAAGTTCTGTTTTTCTGACAGCTTTTGCCTTAATTTTCATCGATTTATTGAATAAATAATTTAATAAAAGTAACTTATTCTGACTTAGAGTGAGGTATATCTGCATAAGAAAAAATATTAGTACCGGTACTTGTTTTGTGCAAAGAGCTTGCATTTTATTTATACAATGAATGTGATAGATATACAAAATTAGATATTAAAATACAAAGATTTATTTTCAATAAAGCAAATATTTTTCATTACAATCGGTAGTACTGCTATAGAATCTGTATTACCATAGAATACAAATATTTGTCAAATTATGTGTCCAACAAAACTATGTTTAGTATTATTGTCAAATTGATAAAGTTATTGATAAATTTTATTATACTATCAGATAATGCTAACAAAGTAAATGTTAGGTAAATATTGTTTATTACTTTTGTTGTAATAAACCTTTTTGTTGATTAATATGTGAATAAAACAATTGAGCCAACTATATAATGAATGACCAATAAGTAGTGAATGACCTCAAATAAAATAGTATATCAAATGTCATAATAACGTGACAATAATATTGAGCTGCAAAGTATCGCAAGAAAATATATCGTTGAAGTGAAAGCATGAAAAATCATAAAATATTCTAAATATAGAAGAAATATAAAAACATTTTTATATTCAGTCTAATAAATTAAAGCTCTGGTTTTAAATTGGAGAATATTAACAAATCACAGCGATAACAGAAAAATAGATTAGGAATACATATTTCTTGCATTTATTAATTAAATAGTTGTATCCATTATTGTATAAATAAGTAATGTTTTTAATTTTTCACCCACAGAAATCACTAGTTTTATTATTTACTCTTCAGTTGTTTATTTGAAAAATTGTGTCGGTTCAAACATTTTGTGGTGAATTATCTGATGAATATGTTTTTTGAAGTTAATTTATGTCGTATTTATTATTAATATAAAATACCGCAAAGTAGTATAAATGCTAATATATAACAACTACGAACAACATTCCCAGAAAAGCATGAAATGTAAAGTTAATATTTTGGTTAAACATATGTCACTATAATTTCCTTCGATTGATTGGCATCAGTAGAAGCCCTCTTTACCCGCACAATAAGTTTATATAACTTCCCTTCAAAATTATCTTCTGATAATAAATTGAATTTAACTCTAATTAATAGAACATAAGTTTTATATTAAAAGCTATTTTTTGAACTTAGAAAACAAAACTAAAATTTAATCAACAATTTTCCATTTATATGGGAAGTGAGTTATAATGAATAGTATTGTTCTAACAATAGAAAAGCTTAATTAAGATTAAAGAATCGTAATCAAAACAAAAATGGTTGTATATTAATGCTGACAATTGGAATAAACTTCATTGAACTGTAGATAAAATATAGACAAATGTCGACTAATTAAGTTTATATTGACAACTGTACCAGCTATTGATGATACAGACTTTTGCTTCAAAGTAGAGTTGAACATATTGTCCAAATCTCTGGCCCAACCCGCGCAGCTTTTCTGACACTTTAGGCCCGAAATTATAAAATTCAAAAATTTATGTTTAATTTGCTAATATTTTATTAAAGCATACACATGAATAACATAAAAATAGAACTTTGATAAATGATAAACAGTTAATCGACTTACACTTGATCTAAAACAAATTTTCTATTGTGGGCAAATGTTAAATATGCTTTATTAAAATTGATTTCACTCAGATAATTTCTAAAAAATTAACTGTATATCTAAATCAACCATTTGAACCTTCAGTGAGATTTTTGGAAATAAATGCACAAAAAACTATATTCTTCTGAAAATTATATCGTCTGAATTCAAGGAATAATTAAAATAACGTAAGGCTTCTATTCTGTTTATTCACTTGAATCAATAGCTGCTTGCAAAACAAGACTAACATTGTTTTGACTTTGAGTGTATTCGACATTAATTAATGCGATCTTTAATCGTTTTCGGGTTTTTTATCCCTACCCTACCCCCAGCATTTTAATCCTTAGGTCCAACCCGATAAATTCCGACTTTTTAGCTTCAACCCAATTTACCCAAACACAAAGTAGAAAGGTGTTCGTCTCTATTCTAAAATGTTTCTTTTCAATACTAAAAGGAAAAGAAAGCAATAAATTCAGTCTCGTTTTTCATTAGAATTTTTTCTATTGAGATTAAATGGATGGAAAAGTTTTTAAATTAAAATATTATGTAAAAGTAACTTTGAAATTCTGATAAGCATTTAATTAATTTTTGGATTCCCCCTCCCTCCCTCTCTCTCTCTCTCTCTCTCTCTCTCTCTCTCTCTCTC
>JAQGAM010000098.1:0-17669 GCA_034697665.1 Nanhermannia comitalis
TTTGTATTTAATATTTTAATTTCTTAAAAATTTAAATGTAACACTTGATTCCTCCTCGCGTATCACCGAACTGTTATGCGTATAACTGATTGAAAACAGCTGCAGTATATTATTGACTTAGAATTGAAATAAATCTTAAAAATCTTGAATCTTATTCAGTTACAGATATAAAACATCATATCGATCAGTTTGATTTGACTCTCAAAGATATTTTTTTATTTCGATGTCATTTTTATTAGTATGTCAACCATTGTGAAGTTGATTTTATAGCCTGAAGACTTGAGTTTCTCTATAACTATATCGAAGTCTAAACATATATAAATAGAGCTCACGCTCGAATGGCTGCGTTTATTAAGTTCTTTATTTTTTGGTGCTTGAGCTTAAAAATCTCTTTATTTTCTTAGGTCTCCCCAGGAAAGATTTTGAGTGTTACTTCAATTTAAAAATTTAATTTGATTGCTTTAAATTAAATCTACGATAAAGTTGCAGATACAGTACTAACTTACAAAAGAACAAATATCTTATTAAATTTTTATGTAAGACTTGTCTGTCATTCAATGAGATTATGAGTAATATTCACTCATCTATTGCCCATTACAATTGTGTAAAGAACTCATGACCACTACACCCACTATATATCGCTTTTTCTATTTGTAAATCTATTTTTTAAACTGATTTTGTCTTTTGCTGGGCTGTTCATTTACCGTAAGTTAATAGAGCGAGGAAGTTACTCTTACTCTTGTTAGTAAGTTACTGTAATTTACTAAAAGTTACTGTAAATTACTAAAAATATAAGAAACATAAAAACATTAAATTTATTTGGAATCATAAATCTTTAATTTAATTATCATAAAATCATCAGAAACTAGATCCATAACATAATAAGAACTTGGATTTATATCAAAATCTGATGAATATTTTTCGAGAACTTCTTCAGTTGACTGCTCATAGACTTCAGGTTACATTAGGTTGCATTAGTTACACTCAATAGGTGGCAGCACTGAGTATTTTCCGTATTTTACTAAAGTAAATTACTGTAACTTACTTTCTCAAAACACAGGTCTTTTTTAAATGACACTGCCTTACCTGACACGTAGTAAATACAAATTGAATTTTCCAAAATTTGCGTCAAATGTAATGGAAATGTTACTGTACAAAGTACTTCGAGTAAAAATCCGGTCTAAAAATGAATTTACAAACAGTTCTAAAATTCAATTGAATTGTTTTGTTTCAAAATAAATATATCATAAATATGACATTTAAAAAGACAAGAAAATTACAAATACAGCTGAAGTGATGCATTATAATAATTTCTATTGCTTACAATTAAAATAATATTTTTGTTATTTGAATTGTAAATAAATTCAATAAAAATAGTATTTAAAATACTTAACATATGAAGCAGTTCTTTGAAGAGATATCTTAGCAAAAAAGGTTCATTGAGTGCATTAATCATAATGAAAATTTTTAATTATTTGTAAACTAATGTGTCTTATATTCAAAAAATCTTATAAATATCTAAACTCTGAGAACTAAAGGTTAAGCGATTATTTGCAAATCATTGGTTTTTGAGAATGAGTCTAAAATATAAGTTGAATAGCATTTCAAGTTCTGAACCTAAATCATAGGTTCTTTCCGTGTTTTCAATACTTTGTTATTATTTTGATTAAGAGTCAGAACTTTATAAATAAACAAATATTCATTCAACTCATACTTTTAATTATTACTTTAAATTTTTTAAAATTAATGCTTAGTATACGGTATAAGTGCTAAGATAAGTCTTCAAAGAACTGCTTCATTTGGTAGCGTACATCTAATATAACGCCCCAAATAGATCTTTAAATTTTTGAATAAAAAATTTATTTATATTTATTTAGATAGAGGACAATCTTATCTTTAATTTAATATATAATTTATTAAAATCAGTACAGTCTATCAAAAGTTATTCGACTTCTAAGTTGTTCATTTATTCTATAGACCAGGCTCTGTATTAGAGAAAAATTGCCTTTACTTTCTCAAAACTGCTTTCAATTCTATAATTGGACTCTTGAGTGTACAGTACATTTCTTTATTTCAATTATTTTATGATTATTTATCTTTTTTTAGCAATTCATTGATTTATTGCTCATTTTGATCAATATTACCTTCACTTCAGGATAAGATTAAGTCAAATTACGTCTTTGTGATGATTACGCAACTACTTCTTATGAAGGCAATAATTATTTAATGATTACTTTCTTTTTAAAAACCAAATTTTTAGTTCAAATGATTAAGTTATAATAGGATGGATAAAAAGCAAACAAAATATTAGAAAAGTGCATCAAAATGCATCAAAAATGATAAAAAAAAAGTATATTATTTTATCTTTTATTCAATTTTAACCTAAATTAAAATTAAAATTTCAAAGTAGAAAATTGTAACACAGGTTAATACATTCCAAACTGATCACACATTTGATATTTTAAATTATTAAAACAGAATTTGCCAAATTAGTAGCTAAAAGTCAATTGATTTACTTTACATTTGATAAAGTTATAAAGTTTTACTTTAGTAACAATGGCGTACCTTTGGGACAAAGGGTCTATACCCCGCCCCCAGAGATTCTCCTGAATTTAATTGCCGATCTGTAGCAATTTTTCTTGTATCCACCCTCTCTTCCCATCCAAAAATTTCTGTATACACACCACTGTTAGTAAAGTTAAATTTCTTTAAACTTTCTTTAATATTATTGATTGAATTGGTACAAAAACAATTATTGTATTCTATATTAAGGACTTGAGATTTCCTTTATTTTGATTAAAAGAAAATTGAAACAAATCTGTTCAAAATATTTATCTAATCAAAAATATTTTTCTTAAAATTCAGAAATTATCGCTTTTAGGAAAAATCTTACAAAAAGCGTCTGATTAAGTACAAAAAACTTAAAACTCGAGAATATGCAATCATGAAACTAAAATGCAATTTTGAAGCAATAAAAGCATATCCTTTTTATTCGCCCTTTAGTTTTTATAGATTGCGATTAGATATTGATACACATTAAAGCTTCTCCCACAAGGATTTTTTTATATATACATATATATAAATTACTGACTACTTGTGATCATAAGACTTATAAATCACGAGTTATTAAATTAGAAACCTGATAGAAAGTTTGAAAAGTTTTTTCGATAAATTTGATTCCTTTCTAATTCACATGATATGAAAGCTATATTTAGTTTTGTTATATTATAATTCATAGCATTTAAATTGTGATTATATACAACAAAGGCAAAGATAGCTTTCATTTGGATCATATAATGTTATTATGCTATCAAATTATACTTTTATGATCTATTTTTTATTAGAGATATAATGCATTCGAATATAATTTTATTGAAATAAAACTTTATGAGTAGAAACTGACCAAAAGACTGTTTAAATTTCTTGAAACCAAAATTATACTTATTTAGCATTTAAGAAATATTTACACTGAGTTCCAAATAAAAATGTTGATATAATTTATTAGCGTACTAACAATATTGAGAAGTCAACTCTCTAAACTTAATTTTTCATTAATCAAATCACAAAATAACTTTTCTTATGTTGTAATTGAAAATTTTTTTATTCTATTGTAAATTATTTTTATACAGTTTTTACATTATTGAGAAAAGAAATCTTAAAATATGGCTTAAATTTAGGATCAGGTAAACAAATTTCGGACATTTATAGAGTTTAAATTTCAATATATTATGTTCAGAGAGTTAATATTCAGCGAATGGCACTGTTCTCAAAATAAATAAACATAAATAAATACAGTATGAAATGATGTGAAAATGTGTTTGTCATCTCTTGAATAATGTTTGGTTATTCATTATTAATATTAAGATTTGATAGCAAAACATTACTTAATTAGTAATAACTTTTTACAAAACTTTTTTTAATTCTAACCTTAAGATTGAATACCTATGAATTAGATATCGCTTAATAAGTATCAAACCCTTTTACATCAAAATTTTTTAATTAATTTTAGTTTAAGTTAAAGTTATTTACCAAAAGATAATTAATTTTAGTTAAAGTTTAAGTTAACTTTAACTTAAACTCAAATGGAATTAAAGTTAACTTAAAAAAGTCTAATAAGTATCGAACAATTGACAAAAGCAGGATTTTTATCTTTAATGAAAGGCTAGACTTGTGAAATATAATGCTATCAAAACCATCGTTACTTATAATTGGAACATAATATACATGATATTTAAAACTTGAAGGTTTTTTATTAATGCAAATAAACCTTCAATTCTTATGAACTGAAATAAACTGATAACTAATCTCAAGGCATTTTTGTTTAATTGTAAATATTATACAAACGATATTATATGCAACTAAAATACAATTATTTATTATTGAGTTTAAACTAATTGAAGACTCGTTTCTTTAGTCTAACTTTAGTTCAATACATGCTTTCTAGAAAACTAGATTGTTATGAAAAGTGAGCTCATTCTGTACCACATATTCAAACTATGTCTTAAACTATTTTTAAATATTGCAATTCAGTGCGCTATTATATGTTAAAATATAAAATATTTTCAATTCATTTCTTTTGTAATTTCTTTTATTGAATAATTTCATAAAATATATTAATTAAAGATCTAACTAATTATATCTTTAACTTTAACTAATTATATAACTAAATATAATTAATAACTAACTCAAACTAAAATTTGAAACATATCAACGATTGTATCTTTTAATTTTCAAATTCCGGAGGAACCAAGCTTTCAATCAAAGAAACCAACATATACTTGCATCCAAACTAAAGTTAGCCCAGCCTCTCATTTTACAGTCTTTCCTTTAGAATTAAAAATACAACTTTGAAGTTGAAAAATACAACATTAGTAGAAAAACATGCTTTTCAGCATTTGTTTCAACTGTTTTTCGACTGTGATTGAGAAATGCGCGCCTCTGTGGAGACATTAAGTTCTTTATTTTTTATATTATAAGTTTATTTTAATACTATCACCTTCATGGAGGTCTCAATGATAACAATATTAAATTACAATTCAATCAAACTTCACTATTTAGCAGTGAAAGCATTTAAAATATATCAGAGCAGCGGTTCTCAGACTTTTTGGTCGTGAACCACCTTATAATGGATTTTGTGATAATATTTTACTAATTCCATAGGATATAATGTTACACAAAAAGGCAAAGCCACCCACTATTTTGGTGCCACAGGTTTAGAGGGTATTAAATATAAAATTGACAATAATTAATAACATTTATTATATCGAATATGTAGAAAATTTAACAATAATTAATATGAAGAAATTCATTAATGCCTCAAAACTGAATTACATTTTGATATTTTAATTCTAAGTAAAAATAATTTTGATTTAAAATAATTAGAGAATTGCTAAATCTTTCAACAGCGATAACCTCTATTATTATTAATATTTTTATCCGACAATTTTTTTTGATTTCTTATTACCATATTCTGTACCGCCTACGCAACCCACTTTCCAAACTTGGCTCACGACGAATTCCAGAGCTATTTTTGTCTGTTATATTCTAATTATTTTAATAAATTAAATGATCAAAACATTGTGTTTGGACACAAAAGGTTTTCAATGGTGTCCTTTTCATACATTGTATAAATAAATTTTATCAATATTGTAATAAAATAGTTGAACGCCACAAATAAAAAGAAACAAATATTTTTGTTTGATTTTTATGTAACTATAGTAAAGTGGTTTTATTATTATGATATATTTTTAGATTAACTTTTCTGATTTTTAATTCATATATTTTTCATAGTTATAAGTGTGTGGACTAGATTTTAAAAATTTTAGGAGCAACTCCTTTTGAGTTATTCGACTTAAAAGTTTGATATTCCTATATTAGTTATTAGTTATTTCATTTCATTTTATTCATTCATATGTTTAAATGATATCATATATTAATTGTCTTTGATAATCATATAAAAGTCAAATAACTCGAATGGCATTGTTTCTAAAATTTTTTAAAAAGATTTGATTAAGAAATTTTTTGATTGCGTACAAGAATTGATCAAAAACTGGAAATCTTTGGTACACTATAGCCGAAACTGCGAACCTATTAAGCTACGTTTATCTAAGAAAGAGGTGTTTGCACTAAAAGGTTTAACAATGGCAGCCAATTAATATACTAAATTTTTTTATTTTCTTTAGTAAAACATTTAATATAAGTTTGAGCGAAACGGGCCATTTACAATTTGTAACCACTCCTTTTAAGAATAATTTAAATGAATTGTTTTTAAATTGTGTGTCGAGATGCAAAATAAATTAAACTTTTTTTAACTTTAAGTCCTATAAAGTCAGAAAAATTTAGTTTAGTAGCGATTCGAAAAGCCATACCATTGCATGACCAATAATGACATCTTTCACTATATTTTGGCTCTCATGAGTAAAGTTTGCGAACCACTGTTATAGTAAAATAGATTTACATAATAATCTTTTAAATCGCTTAACAACAATATTAATTCTCGGTACTGATAAACTCTATTAAGTATAGTGAGTTATGCAGGTGTACACTGTACAGCTCTGATGTTGAATAAGTAATTAAAGATGACAGAAATTTCACCTTAAATTCAACTTGTAATTTTAAGTACAGGTAGTATTTAATCTATTTATTAGTAAAAAAAATATGCATACAAATCAAAAATTTATCTTCTGAAAACCCAAATCGTAAGTGCAGGTAAGCACTTATAAGATAGATAATGAAGTGCATAATTATTATAAGTTAAACGAATGAATTCTATTCTTCTAATTGATGTCTATTCACATTTGGGAGATTTTTTATATTTTATAACCAAAACCTAAGGTGACTTTGCAAATAAAAATTCAAAGCATAACATTTATGTTTACAATGATTGTTAAAAAAAGAAGTTCTTTATACATATAAACAATAAAAAAATTGTTTCCCTCTAAACAATTACTGCATTGTATTATGTATTATACAGTACTTTTCCCATTTTTCCGATAAAAATTAAGAAAGTTCTTAACTTTGAAACCGATATACTGTATGACTATATTGAGACAAATGTTCTGTACAAATATGTGTAACTAAGTTGATGAGAGATTTAGTGAGATTTTTCCCGACTCAAGATCATTGACCTATCAATCACTTCTGACTTTTGAAGCATAAGTTTAAATGAATATTAATTGAAATGAAGATACAGTTGAGTAAACTTATATTGAGTTAATAAGATTACAAACCTTGAGACAAACTTTCCAGACATAAAATACAGTTATATGGATACAAAGGTATAACTTTGAATTACTTATACTAAATACATAACTTAAACCATTAATTTTTATCATTTTTACTTCAAAACAAGTATTGCCAGTCGTTTAGATAACAGAAACTTTTGTCTGTTAAATGGAAAGCATTTTTTATGAGAAGCGAAATCAAAAGCCTTTAATTGAGAGAAAACCTTAATTCTGAATCTTATGTAATAAATATGATTAAAATAATTGAATAATAAATTATTTTAAAAATGCAATACAGAGTATTTCAGTGTGAATAATGCGATAGCTTATAAAAAGAGGTAACCTATGGATTAAAAGAGATAGAATTAGGTTTTAAACAATAAAGTTTTCAGCAATAATTAGAGACTCGGGAAACTTGATGGTCATATTTTTGTAGATGTCCCAAAATCACCGGCAATTACGTCTGAACACCCAATAAGTCCGTAATTATTTTGAAAGTCCCTATTTTCTAGATATAACCCTATTTTCCCTATTGTTTTAAGCCTTCTTTTTGTTATTTTAATGAAAGAATACAAATTTTATCATAAAATTTATCTGAATTGCTATGGAAAAAATCATAAATACTTTGCGAAAATAAAAATGTTCAAGAATTCACTTCAAAAGAAAATAGTATGGAATTTATCCTAAAAATTCGCTAATTGTTTCCATTTAAGTCGAAACATTAATTTTTAAACCTAAAGTATATTTGAACAAATTGATTGAAAACTAACATAAGGAAATATTAATATTCATAAACTTATTTCTATACATAAAATAATTTCTATAATTAAAATGTTTAAAATTAAGTAATATTCAATAGTTATAAAATCAAGTGAAATAAAGTTTAACAAATAAATAGAATTTAATATAAGAATATAGTTGAGATTCTGAGATTATTTATGAGATCTATTCATAGAAATTATGGTGAATTAATTTACACATGTAAGCACATGTGTGAACTCGATTTACCCACAATTTTTTTTAACAATTAGCACATTTTCCGGGTTCTGGTGTGTTATATTTGAATGAATGCTCTACAGGTAACATTTGTAGTTTTTGAATTAAAACATTTTATGTATACTTATTTGAATTTGCCGCTATTTTTAATCTCAGTCTTTGTACTCAATGAAGAGAAACCTTAATTGTATAATACTGTAAAAGTATATAAAGTAAAAGTAAAGTATGAAATTTTCATTAGGATTAACTGACTATTCTGTGAATATTAACAGAAATACCAGTAAATAGAAAAGGATATCATCACGAGCTAATAGGATGTGTAAAAAAGGATGTTTGCTATACATTAATCTTTATTTTAACGGTTTTCACAGTCAAATAATTTGAAAATAGCGATTCATAATCATAATTATGAAATTAAATTTGAGATTAAATTAAATGAAAACAAATGAGTCCCTACTTCTCAATAGATCCGTATTTTTAATTCTAATAAATTTAAAACAATTGCAAATGTTTTAAAAAGTTTCGATTCTGTTGAGTAACCATACATGGGTTGTGTACTACTAATAGCTATAGCGGTGTCCCATTAAGCCGCCAGTATAGTATTTTGTGCACTATTTATAATACATTTGGGATCCTTTTAACCTAACATTCTTCTTTTACCTATTGGAAGGCACAACACATAAAAGAGGTTTAGGATCTACTAAAAAATTTGGAGCACTGCCCAAGGCTTTGCTGTAAAGGAAAATAATTTTTTATCGAAAAACTCCTATTAGAAAAATTTTGATGATAGTGTCTATTTGTCAAATGTCACACCATTTTTATCAAATATAATTTTTAAAGTATGCATAATAGTAGAAGTAAACATGATAAACAATTATGACTTCATCAGAACCAAAGACGCCAACAGTTCCGCTTAAATACTTGACTTAACGGAATATTTCTTAAGTGTATATCTATTGATATGACTTAATAATAAAATTATTGATAAACTTCAATTAAAATGTGCCCAAATCAATCAATAATTAATTTGAATATCAATTAATAAAATTGCAAAATATGTTCAATAATCAAAGGAAATGTTTTATTAGTAAAAAATAGTTTGATTACATTTTTTATACAAAATAATGAGTTTTAAATACAAAGCTTTAGAACAGATACTAATTATTATTCATTGCTACGAAATTTTATGTGAAGAAAGAGAATTTCCTCTTTTCCTAAAAATTTTTGCGGACCAATGAGTTTTGGGATGATTTGATTGATTTGATGATTTTGACTGTTTTCGGGTCTCACTATCTTTAGATGAATCAAAACTTATTAAATTAATCATTTTGCGAATTATTTCCAGACTCTCACTGCTTGAGTGTGATGTTGAGCTGCTTGATGTTGACCTTTGCCTCTCGTTTTGAATGCTCGGTTCGGTCACACTTTTGCTGTGAATCCTTTGCGACTGTTTTTGTTGATTGTGTTGAAGAACAGCAATACTTATACTATTGCTCTGTTGTCTTCTGCTGATGTGAGGTCGACTTTTGCCATTATTTGAAGAAACGATTGGCTTGTTTTTCGGCGGAGACTTGGAATATATGTCATAATCATTTTTAACGACAGGCACCATAAATGCCATTTCAATAGCTTATGAGAAGTGATTAACTTTTTTGATTCAACAGAAGAGAAATATCAATAATTATTTGTCACAATACGAACGGATGTGAGTTATGGTAAATTTCCCAATAATAACAATCGAAGTACTTTCAAATATTGCGATTATATCTGCAATGGTATAAACTTTTTACTAAAACAACTTATAAAAGTTGAGCCAAAAACATAAGAACTTAAGCTTTCAAGACTTGCAAATGAAATAAACTTTAAGTTTGAGGGAAGTGTTCGTCGCCGGCTTTTATTTATAATCGGAGACACATTCATGTGATCTCTACAACCTCTACAACGAGACACCACGTGGTTATGCAAGTAGTGGTATATTTTAGCTGTTCTCATTCACGACTTTTATCAATAATATTTACTATGAACTGACGCTTACGTGCCACCAATCATACGCTTTATTTTTACTATAGTCATCATCTATTTCCCTCTTTATGCCTACCCTTTAGTAAAACCTCTGTTTCTTGCCATTGAATTAAATCCAAGTCTGATGATTTGTGTCTTGGATTTAGTGCTGTTCAATATTTACCGACAAATTGAGATAATGTGATGTGATGTGACGCACGAATTGCAAGTGGTACTGAAGTTTATAAAACAAATCTCTATAGTTCAAAACGAAATCATATAATAAAGAGTAATCATTACTAAACTATTTTGTTGCATTCAATTTCGTGACCCTAAACATAAATACAATAATTACATATACAGTATATACGAAATAGTTATACATAACTATTACGCAAACAATTGTAATGAATTTTAATTATGAGATTTAAGCCTTAACACAAACAAAAGTAATTCTTATTTTTTAAAGAATTTTACAATCTATGTAACTGTCATACCAGCATTTTTGGTCTGGTGGGGCCAATCATCTAAAACTTGGGAAATTAAAACCTAATACTGTTATTATTTTATAAACTCTTGCCTTGAGCCCCATTTGGATACATTAGGGCCAGAAAACCATAGAATTATTAAACATTATACAGCAAAAATTAAAAATTTTCATAATTTGATTTCTTGCTTGTAATTAATTAATATCTCACAACTTTCTGGTGGTACCGATGCTTCCTTGGCCCCACCGATGGCTGCGGCTCTGCTGTTGACATTTGAATTTTAATAAATATACGTCTTGACATTAACGGGGAGTAACTCATCAGATCTTTATTATAGTAAAGGGCGACAGTATTTCCTCGTTTAAAAATAAAATCTATTCCCTCTATGAGTAGTTTAATTTAGAAACAATTATATGTTTAAACACGACGGCTAAAGACATAACAAGTCTTCGTGTTGTTAGGAATGCGTAAATGAACTGTTTGTTCGTTTAGTTATTCCAAAACATGGCTCTTATTTTCATTTTTAGTGATTTATATGCTTTGAAATAGTTATTGTACTGCTTGCACTGCATACCAGTATAACATTTTTGACATTTATAACTCTTTATCTTCAATGTATTTGTATTGTGTTTGTTATGTAAGGGATTAAGACGAAAAAGTTTTTTAAGCTATTATTTTGGGAAAACGCCATCAAATAGATAGTTAAACTTTAAGTTTACTCTTTTAACTGATGTGTTATTTTTTATAACTAAAAAAGTTTTATGATTTGATTCTTTGTCCATTAATTCTTTCAAATAATACTTTAGTTTCAATTATTTGTATAACTGAAAAATTCGTTTATTCTTTTGTTTCTGATTTAAGTCATAATAGTTATATTTATAGTGTAAATATTTATTATTGTATACTTAATTATCATATTGATAATTGTTTAGTTTTCACTCAACCATCTAAACTCAACCTTAGCGATGAGCAGGCTCACAGGCTCAGGCTCGAGCCTACTGAGCCTGAAAAATTACTGTTAAGACTGCGCAAAAATGTTGGTGAAGTCATATTAAAATCATGAAAAACTCGAAAAACTCTTTTTAAACTTTAATATACTCGGAATTTATGCTTAAATACTTCAATTTGAATAATTATTTCATTTAGTATCCAAAATAAAACTCAATTTGTTTGAATCGAATAAAATATAACTTTTTAAAATTTCATTTACTAAAACCTCTATTCATTGTAAGGCTTAAGGCTCAGGCTCTAAGGTTCTAGGCTCGAGCCTAGGCTCAATTTTTTTCAATTTGGTCAGGCTCGTCACTGAGCCTGAAAAGCTCGAGCCTTGGTCATCGCTATCAATAATCAATAAATTATATAATGATTCTTAAATCTGAAATCTAATTATATAATTTTTGAAACAAATTCATAAAAGATTTATTTAATGTATCATTTTTTGGCCTCATTTGATAATATAGATTAAGATTAACTTAAAATCGATTTTGTTCATGAAAATTGAAATTAATAGATTTCGAAACTCATTTTTAACTATCAGTAATGATAAACACTTGAACTTTTTACATTAGGTACAAATAGATTACTGACTATTCTGATGCAATTAACTGCATATACTTCATAGACCTCAAGTGAAGTTATCTCCTGTTATGCATTTGACTGTTTTTACTAATAAACATATTTTCCAATTACGCTAAAAATGATAATTTTTTTAATTAATGTTAGTTAAGACTAATTCGCAAGTATTTCTGTTTACACTACATTTGGATTTCTTATAAATGATTATTTATGTCGTCAATGTATTTAAAAGGAAACGAATCAGATTCATATCGTTTGTTATTCATGTTATTATAAGAATAAATAATTATTAATATAAATATATTGAATACACTTAACTCATTAAAGAACCAATTCAATTAAAATTATGAGAATACCTGATATTTACATTATATGTTATACTAGTGATTGATTAAAGTTACTAAATTATTAATACTACAGTTTGGTAAACATATATAGTTTTGTTGTATAACAAATATTTAAGTGACCTTTCACTTTAATGAAAACGCTTTTGCAACACACATTCACTGACACCGACTAACACTTTCATACTATAATTTTAAGTTCAATGACAATATTGTACTCTCTTATGTATAAATTACACTTAAGTGTTCTGATTTTTCATAATAGTTTGCAGTAAAAGCTTAATAAAGCTATCCAACCCACCCGATTAGCCCTGGACCAGCCCTGGACCAGCTCTGGACCAGCTCATTGTCAAAAAATAGATCTCTCAACAAATCGCATGCTTTTTTTTAATTAAAAACATATCAATATATTCATAAAAAGCATTCTTTTGCTATAAAACATGTCAATAGATTTTATTAATCAATCAAACATTTGTTAAGAATTGTAAATATTTGTCATAAAACACAATTATTCTGTGAAATAAATTGAATTTTGTTTTGAAATAATCTTTGGCGTAAAGATCAACCTATAATCGAGTCCGAAAGCAATTAATTTGTATATTTTCTAGAAATGGGATTCAGATCTAAGGATATAGCCATCGCATTATCAAGAGATAAGCCGATTATCAATGGATGGATTCAAAGATTCACAACAACTGGTAAATGAAAAGAAATGAAACATTGAGATCGACTAACTCTTCATAAAAATAAAAATATTGCGAAATTTTAAATTAAATTAATAGAAAGAAATAGAAAGAAATAGAAAGAGTGCAATATTAGAATTTATAGCATTTCTTTACAACAATTTTAAGCAATATTAAAGTTATTTGAATTAATGCCAAATGTAAACGTATATATATTTGATGCATATTCAAAAATGACTGAATCCTTTATTCATTAATAACATGTGACTAATATTTACAGTCATTTTATTAATTAAGTCACTATTATTGCAAATATTGCATAAACATTAGGCGCCAACTCTTAAGCATTTCAGAAGAGACCCAAACGACTGTTCGGAGAAAAAAGTCCGAACACCTTTTTTATACCTTTAAAATTATCGTAAGTTTGATCAAAAAACAGAAAGTAAGAATCAATACTTATTTTCATGAAATACACCGAAGCTTTGCTTTACATTCTTCTTATCAAAACCTAAAATTGTTTAATTTTAGTTAACCTTTCATTAAATTATTTTTTAAAAATCATTTTGTTATCGTTTTAATTAAAATTTATTACTCTTTTTTATCGAAATGTTCTGACATTTTATTAAATTTTCTGAAAATACTTTTATTGCGATACTTAAAACAAATGAACAAAGAAATTTATTTCTATTTAAAAGATTTCTGTGTTATTGGAAAAGCAATAAGTGTTTGAGCGTAAGAAAAACAGGAATTTAATTATTTTCCTACGAATAAAGGCCTCTACCCTTTTAGAATCGCTTAGTTTTAAAAACATATACACTGATTTGCAATTTTCCCAACTATTATGCAATTATAACAAAGCCTCGGGATTAGTTGACTAAAACTCAGACAGACAATAACATGAATATAATAATTTTATTTCGTAAGGGGCGGAAAAGTACATTTGTTTATTAAAACTGATCTAATCTTTGTAAAAATTTTGTATTTTAGCTCTAGTTGTTATTTGAGTTATCAATTATCGAGCACTTTAGTAGCTATTAATTGATAAAATTGAAAAACAACTTATTTGCAGATAACTACTGTTAGAGTTCTTTAATGATAAGATCCTGTTAGTACAGACTCGTGAGATGATGAAGTTCTTTACGGCTTCTACACTTTGATCGAAACAGAATATGATTGAGTCTTAATTATTGGAAACTCATTTAGATTCTGTTAAACTTAAATAAATGCTATGTAATAGGTATACTTATCGCTAGTTTTTGTTTGTTCATCAAGTAATGCACAATCGAGAAATGCATGTGATCTATAATTGATGTTTATATTTAGATAATATTTAATTTCATGAGATTTCATAAGATTTCTAGAGATTTAATTTGATAATAAAGCCTTGGAATACACATATAAATCACATTTTCATTATTTATTCATTAGAGTTGTCCATTAATCATATAATTATCATTTCCTTAGTATATTATTATTAAAACTTATTAGACATTTAACTAATGGTTAATTAACTTAAATTTAATAGTTTCTAAACTTTAAAAATATTATAAATTTTCAATATATAACCAATAAAATTAAAACAAATTTTTTAAAATAAAGAGATTAATGAAATTAGTTATATATCTTATTGAGACAATCACGAGGAGAACTCAACTTTGCTCATAATTGGTGAGGGGTTTAAAGGTTTGGCCTCATGTGGGGACACCAGTTATTTTGATTGTTACATGTTATCTGCCTTTGCTTAATAGGGTTTTAATAAACCCCTTTTAGAAATATGCTTCATATGCTGATAAAAAGAAAAAAGGTATACGTTATGTGGTGAACACCGGACTAAAAATATTTGGCTTAAAAATCAGACTAATTTAAAATACAGTATTTAAAATTAACTGCCATTCTACTATTCAAGTTATCAATCATTTTTTTCCTTTGATTAACATATAGAAAAATATAAATCCAATGAATAATTATCACGAAATAGCTGATGAGTTTAATGTCATTACGAATAATTTTCACCAATAAAATTGATGTTTGATTTTTCTATTAAACTTATTAACTCACTCTTGAATTAATCTTATAATTCAGCTTATTCTTGATATTTTTAATTAAATGTTAAAAAGTTATATTTCACAAAAATTTCTCAGTATTTAAAGCTGTCACCCATTATCAGTTATGATAGTTAAATTTATTAAAGCGGTTATGATTTTCACGATTTTCTTCGAAAATAGTTAACTTATAAGAAAAAATAAGCCTTATTTTTATCGTTTGTTTATTTTTCTGATTCTGTCTCGTTTTAATCGGTTTTAACATATTATTTGTTTATAAGCCATGAGTTAATCACATCAGTAAATGTTATTCAAAAGTAAATAATAGTTTGAAACTCTTATACCATATTTATGAAAATTTTGCGATTTAGGGCATCGGTCTATAAAGTGACTTTTGATTGACTTTCTTTGACCCAAATTAATTTTGAATCAAATATCATGTGAATACTACAGTAGTTCTGATGCAGTATATCTTGAGAGAAACTTTTTATCTCTACAAAAATATAAAAGTAATATTTAGAATGCAATATGAATAACATTCTACAAACAAAGATCTAATTGTCTCGAATTTTCCTAAGCATTAAGTTATCATTCAGTAAACAAAAACGTATACGAAAACATCACATCCTCCCGAAGCACTTTATTGATTAATACGCTATCTTTTTCAATAAAAAACATTATATAATCTGAAGGTAAATAAGTAATGCAAACAGAACTTATATTTTTGAGTGTCTGCGTTTTTTGATTTTTGTATACAAACCCACCATTTTTATTGTTTATGATTTTCCATGTATTTTAATAAGTGTATGAAATTAGACAAAATATCATTATAACTATACTGACAATATTTTTCTCCATAAGTACATTGCTCTTACTATATATAATAGCATTTTGATATTATTAACTTATTTATTAACAATCATTACTCTGTAGGTTGTTATTCATTTATAATCCAATAGTTATCAAGTTTTATAAAGACTTCCTCAGACAGTTTTTGTTTTATGAAGCATTTTAATCAGATCATAAAAGAATAAATCAATATTTATTTCAGGTTTTGATTAATGGCTAATATAATGACTTGAATCACATATTGAATACATTTGTATGAATTTTACAGCAAATAAATACAATTAAAGAAAATTTATTGACAATAAAATATTAAAAAATACTAATTTCAATGTGAAAACATTTAATAACAATTATTGATCCATAACTTATTAGTATATTCTTATACAGTATATAATGATGTTAAAGACAGATGTGTGTGTATTTTGAAAGAACATGTATAAAAACAGATAAATATGATAATTAGGCTGTGATTTTCTGGACTTAATTGTAGTTTTAGGCATTCAATAGTACCAAAAACTATGAAATAGGCACGAATAGGACCTATCATTTTTTAAGAAATAATACAGCGCTAAAGATTTAAATTCAATTTATTAGACTTAAATATTGAGAATTATCACATCCAGAGATTTGATTTATATAAATTGAAGCCAAACTCATTCGATTGACTTGTATTTTAATGATCGCATTTTTTGGTTTATGTCCGAATTTGTCCGAATATTGAGCACAATTTTTTAATTTTGATTCGGCGCAAGCCTAGCTATACACCAAATAAACCGAAATTTATATACTTTTTTAGTTGAAATATTGAAAATTCAAAAGTTTAAAGCAAAATGTTTAGGTAAAGTCTCAGTCAAAGCGCAAACTGTATATTTAATACATATCTAGCTATCATACAAACAAATCAGAATTAATTTACATTAATGTTAATGTAATGTCAAAATAGATAACATTTTAAATGAATATAAAGGTGCAAATATTTTATACTTTGCACTAAATTTGATTAATTAATTAAAGTGGAATTTAAAAGAAATATTAAAGCAAAAAAAGAGTTCCAGAGAGTGGAGTAATATTAATAGCCCGACTATTGGCGCCCAATTTAAAAAAAAAAATCTTTGAGTCTATGAATTGTGTAGAATATTGACTTTCACAATAGACCGAGAAACACGATCACTACTTATATTGGGAAAAATATTTCAACATTATAAATGATTAGTTTGCGACTTAAAATGATATTCTGTTGAAATAACTTAAATTCAAAATAAAATTGTTATAATTTTGAACCAAATTTTAAGTTCTCTAAAAACTCAACTAAATTTGCAAAAAAGGCAAGAAAAGGAAACAATAGACAAATAGACCCAAACTATAATAAAGTGAATATGGCTCTTATAAACGGCTGGTTTTAAAAGCTACCATTAATGGTAGCTTTTAAACAATAGATGGTTAAAACCTACCACTGGCTTAAAAGTGA
>JAQGAM010000099.1:0-17637 GCA_034697665.1 Nanhermannia comitalis
ATAATAACACAGTTTAAATTAGACGCTTCATAAAATTTAATGTTTTACAAAAAAATTAATTATTTTTAATAGCTATGAAAATATAACTCAGTTTTAACAAGTTTTAAGACTTTCAAAAGATTATTTCCCAATAAAATTAATTAATTTAATGATATTTTAATTATTACTTTACAATATTTTGCATTTAATTTTTAATTATTTAAAATAAAAATTGCAAATAATGCGAGAATTAAAATAATTTTAAATCACATTCAATGGTTCAAAGTTGAAGTATAAGGCGTATAATTAGACTGGATTTTGAATGAGACAAATCTGGAATAAAATGTACTTAAATCGAAGTTTGATTGATTAGCCCGAAGTCATATGCAAATTGAGTCAAGTAAAGCACTGACGAATGAAAAAATCCAAATTAATCATTAAATATTCAAATAAGTAAAATGAATTCTTGTGGCTGCTGTTGAGTTGATATTTGAACCTGATTTCAATTTACACTTTCTTATATGAATATAAAGACAAATTTATGGAATTCTATCTTATTTTTTAAAGTAAACATATTTAGTTTGATGGAAAAGCGCGTTTGGCAAACATTGTCTAACTTTAGATGTCTTGAGGGGTTTTCAACGAAAGTTCAATGTTTAAACTTAAAACCAATTTTTCAACTATTGTATTTGTATGGGCTTTAAAATTCAATGTTTAATATTTTATAAAAACGAGTCCAAAAAGAAATCGTAAATTTTGATATATAATTAGCACAAAACCACTGCTTTATTAATTTAAAAGTTTTTTATATTAATTATTGATAGAAATCTATTAATATGAAGACTTCTTAGAATTCTGATTTGGATTCAGTTGTTTGGTTTGAATAGTTTTTATTATATAAAATTAAAGTATTTTACCGTTTTATTGACCTCTAAGTAACGTTGTTAGTCATTATAAATTTATTGGCTCTTAAAAAATTAAAGTTTTCAATTAAATTCATTAAGTTTTGTTGTTTCAATTAATCATTAAATTTTTAATAACCTTATAATTAAAATATTGAGTTTCATTCACTTTGACTTTTTTGTATAAAATAAATAAACGTCATATTTATATATAGAAAGTACATCCATTCTGCATAAATTAAGGATCGCAAACGCTTAACTAGTGAAAACGTTCAAAAAATTGTTATCATTAGAATATAATACTAGATAATTAGATAGAGATTGCAATAATCCTAATATTTTAAATTAAATTATGGTAGAATACATCATTTTAGACTTTGGATAACACGATGTTTTTGAAGATAACACTGATTTTTAATGTTTTACATTATAGAAAAAATTCAATAAATTTATTGCCTTTGAAAAAATCTAATAAATTTTTCGACGCTACCTCTAAGTAATAACATGTAAATAGTCTGCTAATAGAGTCACTGAAAAATAATTCAAATATATATATAAGTAGAGAAAGATTTACGTTAGTTTACTATTTATTATTGATTAATTGATAAAACATTTTTGTTAACTATTTAATGAATTTAATGTACAGAAGATGCACAAAAATGGACAGAAACAAGAAAAGCCAATCGCTGTAATGAATGAAGATTTTAATTAACTTTTCACTTGAATTTATATTTTTTATGCAGTAAATTTCACTTTACAGATAAGTTCATATGTGGATGAATCTGTCAAAACCACCTTAGCTCATATCCTATTTTATAAAACAAGTTATCTATGTTATCACTGATATAGTTTTGACTGATAAGTTCGTGACTATATCAATGATAAAAGAGTTAACTTGTTTTATAAAAGGAGGTATGAACTACGGTGGTTTTTGCAGATTTATCGCCATATTCCCATAATTCTGTTAGTTTTTATACGTATATAGAGACCTGAAACACCCTTTAGCCTAAAAACTTTAAAAAATAAAAAAGAATGTTTCATTAAAATTTTTGTAGTTGTGTGAGCACATATTGAAATAAAAAATTATTTCTTACTTTTAATCACAACTTGAATAAGACCAACTGTAGAAATTGTGGACATGTTTCTGCTGCTGACTGCTAGTCTTCGTCAGCACAAGCGAATCAAATGAAACACTTTTAGCTTTTATTATCCTTTGAATTAGCGGATGGCAGAGAAACTTGAGATTAATTGTAGAATAGCCTTAAGACGAAAAATATTTTTTGATCATATAAAGTGTATAATTTCTATTTTGGGATACCATAGAATATAGTTAATTACACATATTTGTTAATTTCGAAAGTTTAGAAATCGTTCTTTTGCTATTTGGTTGCTGTTGAGAGGTTTTGGCTGAGCCTTACAATAGCTCATTGTTCTAGTACCTTAAGTATCATAGTCTGGATATTCAAAAATCATTTCTAACTTAAATAATTACTAATTACTGACTAATTACTAAGTTTACAAACTCTTTAATTTAATGTTGACATTCGAATAAATTAAATGGTGTCAAATGTGAAGTGAGAGAATTGATGAGAGCCTCGATTATTTGCTCGGATGAATGTGTCATACAATTCTGTATTGAGATGAAGCCAAGCGTTTTAGTGATCTTTACATAAGCGTATAAAATAAGTTCAGTTACTGAGAGTTACACTGAGACTAGTTTGCGATTCTGCTTAATGCCAGCGTTTTATCAATTCTTCCCGGGGAACAGCCCTCTAGAGTTCATAAAGTAGGCTATTCCTGACGCCCAATATCAGCATCAAACGAATGTCACTGTTTATCAAAAACCAGTCAGTTCAGTGTTTTCATCCAAACTGTTAACAACTGGTATACAGAGTGTGTTTAAAAATATTTTTTCAATAATTGTCACTCAAGAGCAGCATTAAAGAGAACTTTTTATAGAGTTAATGTCGTCAATAAACATGATTACACTTATGTGCAATTCATTAACTTCACAATTGTGAACGAAGGTCGCAAACCATGCGATTATACGCCTGCAACTCATTGCTGGCTTAACTTTTTTCTTTGCATCTCTTTTCCTTTACTCAACTAATACTAATCACTTTACATCTGTTAGAATTACTGTAAGTGAACATTAAACAAGACTACACTATAAAGGATTGCCTATCTGTAACATCAAATTTATTGCTCTCAAATTCAAGAAATGCAGTCCATTCCGTGTTTCAAATTGATTTACTACTGAATGGCGCGAAAAATTTAGTTCTACTCCATATATAAGAAGATTATTCAACTGATATCATATATCATAATGTCTCACTTCATCAAAACCATTTTCAGTACATCAATACCTACATTATTTGTTAACTTATTAATAGTAAGTATTACTTGACATAAACATGAATAATATAATGCTTAGTATTTCATGTATATTATTATACAGTAATATAATATTTTTTATGTATATTTATATAATACTTAATACAACTAAAAATAGGCTCTTATAAAGTTTGGTCGTAAATGAAAGTAATTCTCAACTTATTTATTAATTATAGTGTTAATAATGTTAAAACTATTTTATTAACAATTTTATAACAATATTACAATACTATATGTATTAGCACAAGAATTCAAGAATTGATGTATTATTTTTTGCACGATTTAGTTCAACTTTATTATACTTCTAAAGCACAAAATATAAAACAGTTGTCAGATAAAACTTGAGTTAAGTAGTATTTGTTTTGAAAACTGTGCAAATTTGCAGTTTCTATTAATTTTTAACTTAAAACTCATTTCCTCTCATAACGTTATATAATGAAAATAATAAATTACATAAACATTAATTTTGTTGCTATCTGTTAGTCATTATATTTATGGTCAACGAGAAAATAATGAATCAGACATTAAAAATATGAAATATGCTTTCGCCACACAAGCAATTGACTTATCTTGTTGTGCACAACATCGTGAAAGAGCTGAGAGTAGTCTGAATTAAGTTTAAATGTTCCACTATGGGCATGAAAAATATCTTACAAGCTGATAACACTGCAGTTCTTATAAGAATATCAGTTTGTTTATACAGCAGTTTTGTTAGCAATCTTTACTGCATGCTTCGGTGGTTCAAATAGAGTCCTAATAGTAGATTATGTAAATCAATTGGGATTTAATATTACTTTTTCAGCTATTTTAGAGAGAATAAAACCAGATATTGTGGTAAAGCATTCAATTTGAGTTTCTGTTATAGATTTTTTATTTTATTGGTATGACTTGCGAGTTAACCTTTCAGTTGAGCTCTTATTGTCTAACAATTGAAAGCTATTCTATCAGATTCAATAAGTCTGTCTGTTTGTCTACTGAGCTGTTATCCATAACTCTCTTTACTTACGATGCTCTATATTTTTATGGAGAACTCGTAATATAAAATAACATGTAAATGCACAGTAACATCAATTATAAAATAAATGCTCAATGAGTTTCGCAATGTATGATGAGTTTAGTAGTTTTATCACTTCATTAGTTCAAATGAAACTCAACAGAACGCTTAGCTTTATTTTAAGTAATAATTTTTTCTAATTACTTGACAAATTACAGAGACTTTCATTTTAAAATACATTTTTACACTTAATTTGCTTTCTTTGAAGTATTTGACAGATAAGACAAAAAGCTGTTCAATTTTTTAAATCATGCAATACATGTAGCAGTTGAGCAGTTCATATTCCAATAATTTAATCAATTTTCTCTCATAAATCTGAATCGGTTTTATTTTATTCAAAACTCAAAACACTGTACTTTACGATAAAAAAACTTTAGAGACTTACTTATTTCTGAATCATTTGACATTATCTTCTATTTATATTTAATAAAATGTCAATTTTTCAAATGTCAATAATAGTGATTCTAAATTTTTTTGAAAGTTAGATGTGTATAATCTGTCCAATAACTAGACTATAATACCTTTGAATCGACATCATGTCATTCCTTAGCTAAAGGCCAGAAAACTGTCATTTTCAGCAAAGATTATCGAAAGATTACGCTAAAGACAAAATTTCTTAACCTTTTCATATAACAGTTTCGTGTTCTATACAATATAGACTTTATATTTCACAGAAGAAAAATATATCTTAATAACTAAATAAATTAGAAAAATATTTACGGTTCAAATCAGTAATGAGTTCAGGGTTAAGAAATTTTACTCTAACTTGAACCTGAAACCCAAAATAAGTAAATAATTGAATTATTCGATAATGCATTTTATAACAGTTTAAGTATCGTAAAAATGAATTTTAAAATTATTTTTTGATTTAAAATTTCAAAAGAACAAAATTAAGCCTTCAATTCTGTATTTGACCTAAAAATTTGAATTAGCTCTAAATTTGAAAATGGCATTTAAAAATTAAACGTATTCAATGACAACATTTAAATCTAATCTACAAAGGAAATTGTATTTTGAGTGTATTTATCAAAAAATTCAATAAATATCAATAAGTCAATAGAAAAATTTCCACCAGAGATGTTGAGTGAAAAGACAAATATTTACGTGAATATCTTGAATGAAATACTCAATGGGAATATGTTTTTTCAAAAAAATATAAAATAATTATACTGCAAATAAAAGAATATTTGAAATGCCGTAACTCATCTTCTTTTTTGTATACTTTACGAGCACATAAACATTTAAAAATACTGGACTCTAAAAAGTTTTATTTTTCAAATAAAAATTCAAACAAAATTTTCACTTTAGTATAATGCTTACGGGTAATAATAAATGATCTAATTTTGGTGATAAAATAGAATAAGTCACCTATATTTAAGTTGAACAAGATTATAAATTATAATTATTTATTGCAAATAAGTTGAGAATTTATGCTAATTTTTTAAATTAGTTTATATTTTGATTTGTATTAATTATTACTTAACTTTAGTGATCATTAATTTAAGAAATAATTAATTGTCAAAATATATAATAAATGTTCTAATGTTTCACATTTCTTACAAACTTCTATCATTAAACAACTTACAGATTACTAGTAGTGTAATGTGTGCTGAAATCCAATCACATAATGCAAGCACTAAACCATCTCAACATTTTACGGCTTTTCTCAAATGCAGAGAAACGGCCAAACAATCACCTGACGGCTGGAACGGAGGTAAACAGACGACAAGATAACAGTATCTTAAATAAATAAGACATACTCATATTTCAATAATTTCTTTGATTCTATTCAGTGGATAAATATTGTGTTTCCACATTTGACGGAATCGGATGTTGGAGCGCAGCTCTGCCTAATAGTAATACTTCTATTCCATGTCCTAATTTCATACCCGGCTCTAACATAAAAAGTGAGTACAATTTCTTAAGTATTTTCTATAGTTTTAATAAATGTTTAATTATTACTCTTATGTTAGTTAAAGGACTTTTACTATTCTATACAATTATATTTTAAGTCAACTTTCCTATCCTTCAATTCAATTGATTTAAATACTGAAAGATATTATATATTTTTCATCTTTCTATCAATTTATGAGAAACAAATACTCATCACTTATCATGAAATAAAAGTTAGACTGACGTGAGTGATGAGTACTTTTTGGAAAAGATTCAATTATAGACTTTAGTAAAGAGTACAGTTTTTATACAGTTTACTAATGAGACTTTCTTTAAAGGTATTTTTAAAGTACTGACAGTAAAATCAATAATAGTAAACGTTATTGTGATATAATTGGCAAAAGTTAAATAATATTCTTATAAGTTATGAATAATATTGAAGAGAGCTTTGATCTAAAATATATATAATTATATTTGTGTTAAATACAGATTTTGCCACAAGAAGATGTTTGATGAACGCCAGTTGGGAGTTCAATACCGGTAAAGATGAAGGCGATTATAACGAATGCAACTTTAATGCCAATATTCAGGTGAGTCAACGCTGTCGTAAGAAAAATCACATTATCTTTTAGTGAAGTGAACTATAGGTCAAATCAGTGAGACTTGTAGTACTTGTTATGTCAGATTAACTTTACTGTAATGATTGAGATAATTATGGGAGAGTGTAAGACATCAATCCTGTACCGCATCTCTTATTCTATCAAATGTGCTCTACAGATAGTGCTTAATGGGATTTTACTGAGAACTGAGCTCTACTACATTTCTTTTAATAGACTGTGGAAGGAGACCAATTGATTGCTATATTGCTAGAAATGGAAAACCTCGATAGTTCACAATATTCTGGTCCTATGAAACATGCATTTGAGACTTGTATAGACACTGTACTCGCTCAACCGAAAACACAAGGTATGGCTTCATTTCTTACTCTTACACTCTTTGTTTGATCACTTCAATCATTTAATGATCGATACCCTAATGTTACTTTCAATTTACTTTAATTATATTGCATATTAACTAAATCTCTACTTAAATTTGTATTCATATTACAAAGTTGATAGCATTTAGTATTTTATATCTTTCTGCAAATTCAATCATTTTGGTTCAGTTCTTCAAAAGCTATAAAAAAGTTCTTTTTTCATTATTTATGTTCTCAAATGAACAGAAAATCGAAACTTTACAAAATAATACTACCATTACTTCAAAATAATGCACTCACAGAAACAGAAAATAAGTGAAACTAATTTACAGTTCAATTTGCGAGTTTGTCAGTTTCATTGATGTCTTGCTGATGACATATTCTTATTGAAATCTTATAATTTGTGCCTTCAAAGTACTATATCTGACACTCAAACTCATCATTTAATAAACATTTATTAAACACAATCTTTACTTAATTCTTTGCTCATAAACTGAAAAAAATTAATTATTTATAGTTTTTCTCCCAAAATGTCCAGTTATGTCTTTATACTGTATAATAACAATATCTATTTTTCAATTGGGAAGAGCCATAAGTATGCTAATGTAACAACCATTGGCAAATATCGGCCCATAAAACTGTCTTTTTTACCTTAAGTTAGTTTTTTGATTTGATTTTTAATCATTCAATTTATGTCTTAGTCCTTTACAAAGCATTAGGTTGTTTCCCAAATTGTACTGTAGATGTATTTATTAATAGGTACACTCGATGACAATTGAAGAGTTTGTTAAAACTGAAATAATGAGATACTATGGGATTTGCCAAAGTGGAAATTGATATATCAATCGATAACAAAATCAAATGTTTTTGCATTTAGTTTACATTTTTTACTCATGTACTACATTTTTAATACTGATTATCTAAAACAATTTGGAAAAATTTCGATTTCATTCAACTCTAATTTTGTAGTTATGCGTGACAACAAGTATTTTATCAAATTTTTCCATTGCTTACAATGCTTTTTAATATAATCTTTTTGGTGCACTCATAATATGAAGTTTATGAATTGAAGTTATGCAAAATCACAATATAGTTATGCATAAGAATAAGGGAAGTCATAACATCAATAAACTTAATGCAAAATCCAATGAGTTTTGAACCCTCATCTTTTCGGGAGTGACTTGAGCATAACTTAAATTTGCCGACAGTACTCAGTTGTTATTTCATTTCATTAATAGCAAAGTTATTTCACTCATAAATATATTTTTCTCCAAAAAAATTATTAATGTTTACTTTGAACTGAAGATCAAATTATTTAATTAATGTTTAATTTAACACAAGCTTACAGTCTCGTGAAAATACATAATTGGAAATATGAGATCTTAAAATTCATATTAATATTTTATTTCGTAAGATAGAAAGAGTACAGAATATTTTTATCCCTGTTTTCACTATTCAGACAAGACATGTGTTTCCTTAATAAATAAGAGCATAACGTTTTTATTACTTGGATTAATTTGCCAAACAATATAACGTTGAAAGCAAAGTCTGGATCAGAAGCAAATATACGCATTTAATTGGTTTACTAATTAAATCGTTTTTAATGAAATCACGCACTTTAGTTAGTGACCAAAAATTTGAGTTATATATTATGCATATTTACATAAAATTTTATGCTAAATAAATAAAGACAAAAAATGAAACTTCAAAAGATTTATATAATTCCTTCATTTCTTTTTTGAGTGTTCATAACATAATATTGCATAACAATAGGTTTTAAGAAAAACTCAACTAAAAGTGAATTTATCGTACACTTAATGTTGTGTTACTGATTTTCTAAAATAGATTAAGGAAACAATTTTTTACAACATTTTTTATACCTACTCTTTTTAATACGTACTAACCAGTATCAGCAAACTATTGAATTATATTCTATTTAAATTGCATATATACTCAATAAATCTTAATGACTAAATATATTCAATTATCAAATACTATATCAATTTTAATATAAGTAGCAAACAAATAGTCAAATTTCAATATTAATCCCTATTTTTCGAAACAACTAAAAACAGCAAATGCATTAAATGTCTGAACACTTACAAATATTTATTTGTCGCCATAACAGCCATAACATTGTCTGATATCTTTAACTTGACTGCAATTTTTCATTCAACTTCAATGCCTTACACAGTGTTGAACAAACTGTACAGAACATGCTTTGTTTCAAAAAAGGCTAACTATAACACAAATTCAATTTGAATAAGTTTTTTATACAAGACTTATGACAAACAAAAGTGTTTCTATCATTGGTGAGAATGCACTTTCAAGCCATTGGAGACGGTAATGTTTACTCTATAACCATATATAAAGCCCAACAAGTTATATAATCTTAAATTCTTATTTATAAAGAATTTATAGAGCAGAAAACTCACTACTTTTCTCTCACACAAACACTTTCAAAAATCGAAATTTAGTCATTTACTGACAACAAAATCCTTTGCCTGATATTGACTTTTCCTTTTATATAACTTATATATTGTGAGTCAATATTAGTTTCATAATGCATTTCCTCTTTTTCTAGCTGAAGGCCTGTTGAACTGTCCGCGAACTTTTGACGGATGGGGTTGTTTTAATGACACTCTGGCCGGTCAGGTCGCTTACATTTCTTGTCCTGATTTTATACCAGGATTTTCTTCTGACAGTAAGTTAATGGTTCTTAAACTTATAAAACCATTAATTTTAAGTACAGTACACTTTTGATGAATAAGTTTGCAATTTTTTGATCAAATTTGTATTCAATCCTTTTTAAATGAATACAGAAGATGCACACAAAATTTGCACAGAATCAGGCACATGGTATCAGCACTACTTAACCAACAGAACATGGTCTAATTATACTCTATGTGTAGATCTACAAGATTTCGAGGTATAAATCATACAGTTATTTGTGTCTATAATGCTGTTTCCTATTCGGAAAGCGAACTATTTATTAATCCTCACTTGTATTGTAATAATACTTTTAGTTTCGTCAGAGAATCATAAATCTTTATATCTCTGGATATTCCATCTCATTAGTGGCACTTTTAGTTTCGTTGGCCATTTTCTACTCATTTAAGTAAAACTTAAAACTCAGCTTAAAAATAAATTTAACCCATTCTTTATATGATAAATAATTTTCTTTTTTAAGGTCACTTTCATCTCAAACCAGAATCAGAATACATAAAAATTTTTTCGTCAGCTTCATAATAAATAACACGATGTGGTACTGAAAAATTAGATCATAATTTTGTCCACTAGTCATTTGCATACAATAATAATAGTATGCTTTCAGATATTTTAATAGCAATAAATGTCATCATTAAATTCTAGCGCTAAGATTATTTGCAAATGACTCCATTGTGACTATACTTATGAATCTTAGCCCGATATGAATTATAAATGAGTTGACACTAACTATGGTAAAAATTGATCATTTTAGGATTGTTTGGTACTGTGCTATCGTTAACGACGCACATGTTCTTATGCAAAATGGAGTGAGTCTTCAATGATATACAAATTTCAATTTTTAGCCAAATGTTGATTTTATATTACTTGTTAGTATGTATGCCAAACACTTCACGTCATAGTTCACTATTTTATGGTTTGCAATTACTTTTGGATGTTCTGTGAAGGTCTATATCTTCACACATTGCTTGTAATAGCCTTCGTGTCTGAGAATAAAATCTTAAAGTGGTTTTACATTCTTGGATGGGGAGTTCCGGTTCCATTGACTATCGTCTACGCTTCTCTTAGAAGCAGATCAGATGATCCTAAAGACACGCGATAGTAAATATTCTTTTACTAAAACTTAAGAAATTGATATAATTTAATTTTCTTAAAGCTGTTGGATCGATGACGGCATTTATAATTGGCTGTTAACAGGTCCAGTCTGCCTGTCACTACTGGTACGAAATGAATTTATCTTTTGTTTCTTATTGGTTAATGTATTTCATACTTCAAAGTGATACTCAACTCATTTACTATGCTATTTGTTTCTATCATTTATCAAAACAGCTCAATCTATTTTTTCTTATAAATATTGTACGTGTTTTGGTTACAAAACTGAGAGCCGTTAATACTTCCGATACACATCAGACCAGGTAATAAATTTATCGAAAATTTATCATAATATTAATTTAATATTGTAGTCAATGGCGCTAATTGTGGGCACACTTATATCAAATCAATTATACATTTATTATTTTATTGTTTTATAACATTTATTATAAGTCACTAACAAGAGAGTACTTTTCAGTTCTATAGACAAAAACATAATGACATTAAAATTGTGTGCTTAACAAAGCTATAGGTTTTACATTAGTCTAAAGGTATTTGAATACTTTGTTACACATATGAAAACTATGCCTAATTAGATTCAATTCTATTAAAAATAATAAACATTAGGAATCAATTTTCTAAACCATTGGCAATCAAAACAGATATGCGGTATTGATCGCATCCTAAACTCATAAGTTTAATAATTATTGTTTATATAAATTGAGGATTTACTACAAAATTATAAGAGATCATAGATTTGAAAATAACTATTTCAGTTATTTGATCAAAATATATTACATAACAAATAAGTGCTATTTATATCTCAAAAAATAACTCGACATTAATAAATATGTGAACCCTTGAACTTAAAACCTTGATCTTGAATGTTGAATAATTTAAGTTAACCCAAGTGAGTTAACGGTATTACCGTTAAAGCCAATTAGCATATCATCAGCTTAGGAAATGTTCAATTATTAAGAGATAATTAATTGAGAAAAGTGAAATTATTTTTTTTAGTTAATAAAGAGCAATGTAGATGCAGTTTGTAATACAGTAAAACCTGAGCTTGCGACCACCTGTAAATTACGACCACCACTTTAACGGACAATTCATACAAATAGCACTGTATATTACGACCACCTGTCTATTGCGACCGCATTTCTCTGGTACATTCAGTGGTCGTAATTGACAGGTTTTACTGTATTAAATCTTATAAGTATTAAATAAAAATTAAAGTTGATTCATGCTCTTTATATCGGATCTCTTAAAATATTTACAATAATGGCCTTTTTCACAATTTGTTAATGTAAGTGACTTTTGGAAGTGTATATATTTAACTCTTGTTCAAAAAGATAATATTTCATTCAAATATCAAAGCGATTGTTGTAAGCATTAAATAAAAATAGATTCATCTATAAATACACATAATATTACATATTCGCATATATACTATACACAGGTATATTATGCATTATAAATGTCGAAGTAATTATGTTCGAACACATTTAAACTTTGAAGATTGCTTTTATACGTGCTCTCAATCAAACGATGATTTGTATGTCAGACACACGCTATTCGTGTAAAAATATATGATAAGTATTTTTCCAATATTTGATATTTTATCTAATTTTAAATTTTCATTCAAATAAATGAAAATCTGTTATAACAAATAAACACTCCTAAGGCTCAGAAATTTCAATGATTTTCTATACTCTATCTAAATTTGAAGTTCTGTCATAGTTTGCACTCATACAGAAGTGTTCTATCAATAGCTTGCTATTCCATTAGTTGATATTCTATTAGATTTACTGAACTTAATGAAAAGATCTCAGTTTACTGAACTGTTTTATTTTATTCACATCTTTATTATCAATACAAAGATCACGACTTTATTAAATTTAAGCCATCAATTAAGTTATATGTTATACTCTTTATTAGTCTAGTATACAAGTGATGCCTAAACTTTTGTATGAATGACTACAAAATACTTGAGTATACATTTGATTGATACAGCACTTGTTGGCTGTACTGTATGTACAGTGTACTTGTCATATCAGATTTCTGTCAGTATAATGTAATGTAAGAAAGTGTCTTTACAGCTGCAGCAATCTTGACAAGTGTTTACTCACATACAATACAATACTGTTTTTGATGAAATAAATCATCTGAGTTTGAGATATCATCATAATAGATGAGTCGGCACCATATCATTGCTCAATTCACAATCAGGCTTTCATTTATTGCTATTACATATAATGAGATTTGATTCGCGTCATATTAGACAACATTTATGAATAGTTTAATTCTGCAATCATTATGATATATGTTTATGCTATTAATAGCAGAATGCAATGTAAGCTAATTTTTCAGATTGAATAAGCTTTTTAATGCTTCATCAAAATATGTTTCTGTATAAACGTATGAATAATTGATATTTTTTGAGTGTTTTTATTTGTCAGTTGAAAATTGGGCACAAGATATTGTTTAAGTTGTAAATTATGTAATGATTATAAGTGAGCGATCAATTGTGTTGTCGTAATTTGATATGTTATGGATTGTGCACAATTAGCACTCAAATCTATATAAATATAAAACTTTTCTTGTTTGGGGCTAATGTCTCATTTGGGAAATTAATGAATAAAATTTAATTTTGTTCAGTTCAGTACAAGGTTTACTGGATTTACCTGTTTATGCTTCTTCCTTATTATATGTCATTTTAAAAATTGCATTTATATTCCATTATTTTATTTGTTCATTATTAAGATTATGCTTGAATTTTATTGTTATGTTTAATTGCAATGGCTTTTCAATATTCTCACTTTCAGCTCATTTTAATTAACTTTATAAGTTATTATTTGATTCTTTTTATAATTTGAAAGAAAATTTTATTAAATAGAATAGAATCGACTAATTCTTTGTGTAAATATTAGTTTTTGTCATTTGTTTGAAAAACAAACTTTGGTTCAATCAATTTAATAGAAATTGAAGCTTTATTTTCTTTCTTTACAGTAATAAATCGATGCTCAAGTTTTAAGATCCAATGGACTTCAAACTGACCCGATTTCTCAAATAACATTTCTCATAACTATATTTAAATCTGAATTTTATGTTTTCCTAAAACTTTTCTTCAATTAGGAAAAAAATCTATTTATAAAAAGAAATACACATTAGAGCAAACTTCTGTTAAAATAGTAAATTCTTGTTTATAAATTTTTCATTGATATCATTAAAATAATCCTATGTGGATAGACCATACACGTGCAAGGTATGGGTTTGCCATGGGTGCGCACCCCCCAAGATTTTCAGGATCTCAAAAATCGTGCCTTGGTCCCCTCTTTGATTTTCATTAAAATTTCAGATTTGATTAGAATTTAACTTTTTTAAAGACTTGTAATAAATTCTATGCTTAAATTCATCAAATATTGGCATTAATATCCATGATTTTTAATGTTTCTCCAAAAAAATACAAAATTGTTAAAAAATTTTGACTCCAAAAATTATTTTTGGCGGGAAAACTTATTCTGCGAAAAAATTGTCTCCGATGAGTTTTTGACCCCATCCCCTCCAAAGGTCTGAACCTTGCGCATGTATGGGATAGTCATTGACATAATATAATATATCATCGAAACCAACTAAAAATCGTGTTCAATAAATTCATTAAAGCTAATAAAAATAAAATAAACCCATTTTAGATATCTCGCTAATTGTTGTGCACTTGGAGATTATTTTTGTTTTGTCTCGATTGTGCATTGGATGTATGCAAAGAAAATTTATTAAAGTGTTCACAATATATGAATAAACACAAATAGTATTTCAATAAAAAATTTGTTAATAATAAGGTTTTTGTGAGCTAAGGATAACTTCTAATTTACTTTAAAATTACAAGTTTTTGATATGTTTGATAAGTAAATAATGTTTTATTAAATATGGTTATGAGATGACAGGTTATTGGATTGAATTAGAGAAGCAAAATATATAATTAAAAATTAATTATTCTTCCAATGCAGTTGAATTCGATTTTGACAGTTGTTATGCGGTAGCTCTGAAAATATCGTATAATCTCAATTGCATTTGATGTCAATATTGAGAAAACTTTATTAAAGCACTTCTTCGGCTTCAATTTTATCATACACTCAATGGGTTCCTAAATAAACAACCAATTATTGTGATTATTTTATATTGAGATATACTAATTGTGCTGTTTTTCAATTTCGGTACTCAAGTTTACAGTGTATGTCAAGAGTCTTACTTTCGCGTTATCTTACATCTAGTTTTTATTTTCGCCTCTATTCTCTTCTTGTCATTAAAAATAACACTTCTTTACAATCTATTAGACATTTATATCAATATTTTTTAATTAAATTAAAATAATAATAAATAAAATTTGAAACTAAGTTCAAACACAATCTCTATCCTAATCTCTTACTGTTTGGTAGAGACCAAAAGCATAAATGCTATTTAGGAGGCATAATATACCTCTAAAATTGAAGTGGGAGATAGTGGTCCAAACGTTATTTTTTATGTGTGCAGTGATTTCGACGTTCATGAGCTTTAAAATGTGTCAAAAAAGTACTTCACTTATTATGAGAAATAAGAAAAACAATTTAAAAATATTGAATTTGTATTATACGTATGAATTGTTATATATTTATTAATATTTAAAATATGTAATAAAACAGCAATTTTCTATGAGTTAATTTTAATTAAATAGTTACTTAGATGAATTTATTATAAAACACTGTTAATATTTATGATACCATTTTCATTAATAATTTCCATATAATCTGATTTTCTTTCATTTACTTTTTCAATAACGATTATATTTTTTTAGGAAGAGTTGACACCACACTGATTATACATTGTTATTCATAGCAAAGAGAGTATCTATAGACTAGACAATGAAAGAATCGTGAGTAGGATGGGATAACTGCTTATATTATTGCTACTTGTATTAGCCTTAAAATTAGTGATACAAAATTCATTCATATGGGAATGGGAATGTAATCTAAAAAATCAGTGGGAATGCAATGGGAATCAAAATAATTTCATGCAATTGAAATCAGATATTTATTTTAATATCATTATCAAAACCTTATTGAAAGATTAAATTTATGTTAAGCATAGCTAAGTTCTAAGAATTTCTAAGTTATGATCAGAGTCTCTATTCTTCTGGATTTGATTATTCAAAATTTGATGCGTGATTACGGACATAATATATGAAAAATTCATGAAATTTTTGAATAAAATAATAATTACACGTTTTAATACTTATTTAGTTCAAGAAACAGCTAAGTATTGATACATTGATACAACAATTAATAATAAAGTGTCCAATGGTTTTTAAGCATGTTTTGCTCGAAAGCTCCAGTGCAGTAGCTTTCGGAAAATTCTGAAAATCGAGTGGTTCATTGGTTTTCTGAGATATTTTTTGTGTAAATTAATATTAAGCGTTAAAAAAATTTTAGAATAATTTTCCCAAAATATTTTTTTTCAGAGAAATCAATGGAGTGAGAAAGCTAGTCATTTTCCTAAGATAAATTATTAGGCTCCTGGTTAAATTTTTAAATTATTACTTTCTCACCAAATTTTTAAATACCAATAATTGTTAATTTTTAAATTCCTAACAAATAACATAAAATATTTAACTTTTTTCATCAAGCTAGGAAAAAATCAAAGGGAGACCAAGGTATAAAAATTCAAATTCAAGTAATTTTGGAGATTTTCTGGATAATTTCGGATTTTTCGTAAAATTTAGGAAATTTACCAAAAACGCTCATTTTTCATGTTTTTTTTGGAACATAAATATAGTCTTATTTTACTCCTTATTTCATGATTGGAACTCAATTTACGTTTAACCAAAAGAAAAAATTCGTGATTCCTACAAAATAGATACTCTGGTAATGCTCACGAATAGCAATACTGCAATTCATTGCTTTCTAAACGAATAAAACTTTAGTTTTATACAATGTGAACAATGGAATGGAGAAAACAAATGGGAAGGGAATGTGAATGCATTTATTCTCAGTGGAAATGGGAATGAAAATTCTGTCGCTTTGTATTACTACTTAAAATCCATCAGATCTTTTATGGCAGTATTCAGTACTGAACCTCTCGTTTTATTAGAAACTATTTTAGGCTATTTTTATGCAGTAAATGATTAAAATGTTTGTCTAATAGATAAAAAAGTTTTAAAAACCTCCTTTCACTTGTATTAAACATAAACGATCTGAAAAAAACTCATTATGGGTTATATACTTAAAAATATGTCTTAACTATTTTCATAATTATATTAACTTTTTGTTTGAATGTATATGAATCCTATTCAGCAGAAACCGGCTATCTCGAGTTAATGAGTTTTGAGGATTTTTATAGAATCATGTAATTTAGCTTATTTTTATTATATGGTAAAAGTTCAAGAATACCTTTCAATGGAAGAACTTAGAGTTTTTGTAGTTTAAAAATTATTGTTTTCCATTCAAATCAATGTTATGAAAGAATAGTTTTAATGATTTTTCTCTAATAGTGTTAAATGCAGTGTTTGCAATACAGTATAGCTGCTGTGCAGGGTTTAGTGCTGCAGAGCGAACGTTAACAGTGAAGCATTAAAAGACTATATAGCA
>JAQGAM010000100.1:0-17629 GCA_034697665.1 Nanhermannia comitalis
TGATTTAGCATTCAATTAAAACTAATTATTTGTTTATTTATAAAATAACTAGTTAATGTGTAGAATAATTTCTAAAAATGAAAATTTTATATATTAACTGATGGTTTTAGTTATTATATATAATAACGGATTTCATACTTTAACGGTAACATATATAAGAATTAAATACAAAATTTAAAGTAATTTAATTAATAGAAAAGTTTTATAAAAGCTATCTTTATCTTCATTTCTAGACAAAAACTCTTTGTATTCGTTGTCATTTTTAACTTCATCACTTTTTAAGGTCCATGAATTCATGTCATTAAGAATATCTCCTGCTGTTGGCCTCTTAGATGCTTTTCCATTTATCATATTTGCAATGAGTTCGACTAATAATTCGCATTTATCCTTCAAATCTCCTTTCGATTCACTGTTTATGAATAATTAATTACAATAAATAATTGCTAAATATTGTTGAATTGATAGCTAATTTTATTATATGATTGGGTGTTATAAAAGGGAGGCACGCAACCACTAAGTAAACGATTTTAAAAATATTTTTACCACAGCCAAACATTTTCAAAATAGTCATTTAATAAGCATAGTTCAAAAATCATATGAATTATAGCAACTAAAATATCACAAAATACATAGAAATACATACTGATACTTATTTTCATATTAAAGTAATTTTATAGTAATTTGTAGACTATAGTCTAATTAATTTTTAAGTTTGATGCACTACCCAAATAACAATTTGAGAATTTAGTCAAACAAAAATATAAAGGCTTAATTATTTTAAAATACTTCCAAAATTGATTAGAAGGTTAAAATTTTCATTTCCAAGTTTTGTGTTAATTTACAGAATAAAATAGGGCTGTAGTGTTGGATTAATGTAACTATGTGAATATAAGTATAACAACAGCTAGATGAATGATAAAATTTTTTATAGTAATTGACACAGATCCAACTTTTGAGTAAAATCCCCTATTTTATTTCTATTTCCTTTTGTAGTAAAGTAGGTTTTCTATTGAATCTATTAATAAAGAGTTATTTGGATTACATTTGTTTTTCCCACTTTCCACCAATTTGGATTATACTTCCTAAATTTTTTATAATTCCCCTAAAAATGGGATTTTACTATATTCCTAGAAATCTTAGATCATTCTTGCACAAGGCAAGGGTTGGGTTTTAATTGTGTGGAATTGATACCAATAGAAATTATTGAAAATTAAAATTATAATTAATGATTTTTACAAGGATATTAGAAATGTATCTTGTTACTCCATTTGACTTTTTTTATATTAAAAAAATTATTTTTTGGTTCCCCAATTAAAACCGTAATTAAAATTAAATTTTAATTAAATTTATGCTTTAATGTGGTGAAGTGAACAAGCTAGATGTGAGCTGTGCTGCGCTTGAAGCTCAATTTTAAATGTTTTTGAGTTTTTAAACTCAAGAATAAAGCTGGAGCTATGAATTCGCTCATCAACCATCAAGAATTCTGAGCTGCGCTTATAGAAGCTCAAGCTTGAAGCGTACGATTTAGAAAAACAATGCTTTATATACTATAAGCCATTAAACAATTTGACAAATCACAATTATGATCTTTAACAATATTTTTAAAATGTAAAATATTTAAGAAAAATTTGGTGCGACAATATTTTTTTGTAGAAAACGCCTTTTGAAAAAAATTGTTTCAGGAACCCGATGAATTTTTGAGCTACCCTCAAAATTTCACGAAAACATATAATAAAATATGGGTTTTTATTTCTCGCTTGTTTTTTTCCCAAAATCCAACTTTTAATTCCATTTATAAGGTATTTAATCACCGAAATTTGGGTGTCTGGTAATGGATTAACGTTTAGATTTAGGAATAGATAGTAGAAAGTCTACATTATTCAATATGTTTTCTATGTTATACATTGGATAAAGGGGTGAATTTGATGTCATAGTTAAGTAAATTGCAAGTCAAAATTTTGGTACAGTATAATTTAACTTAAATGGTTCCAGGTTTACTGTGATAATTATTAAATTCGATTGCAGTACTATATTAATTGTCTACAAATAAATTAACAGAAGGTCTATATGATATATAAGTAAACATGAAACCATTTAACCTGCATTAATCCATTTATGTCTTGCAGTTTAAAGAAAGTAGAAAAGTACAGGAAGTCTCACATATACATAATAAAGTTACAATTAGAGCTGCGTAAAGTCTAGACTTGGGGTTAAAGCTTTAAACTTCAAGATTAAAATTTTGTTTATACTTTAGAAGTCATGTTTAATAATACTTTAGACTATACTTACGAGTTAGACGTTGTTTATTTTACACATTGGATTAGACTTTTAGATCAAAAACCTTTGCTAGTATTAGTCTTCACACAAGCAAAAGCGACTATATTTCACATTTAATCCCGAAATAACTTTAAACTCTTCTATTTAAATTGTGATTAAATTATGGAAATATTTGTTCAAAAATTTCAGATTTTTTTCAGATTAATAATATTGAACTTTAAAGCAAATTTGAAGTCTAAAACAGCTTTAGACTATAAAGTCTACAAATTACTTTAAACTTTAGATATAGTCTAAACTTTAGACTCAGAAGTTCAATTATAATGTATAAAGTAGAAAAATGCATATTTTTAAACTTTAAAGCTAGAAAATGGATCTTTAGCTGTTGGTTATTAATAAGAATTAATGTGGCGTATAATTAAGTTTTCGCATTAACATTTTTATGTATTTAGCAATGTAATGAGGGAGAGATTTCACTGGTAGAAGTCTGCCTGAAATAATAGTATGTTTCTCAGTATGCTTATGCGTATATAAAGGCTGAGACAGAGCAGCATCTTTGAAAAACTTCTTTTATAGGGTTTCATACGCGCTATTAATCTCGAAACAGGGTATACTGCAAAAAAAATGAAGACTCATTGGCTTATAGCTAAGCAACATCAGTACATCAAACGCATACATAATACCGGTACCAAGTATGCTATTTAAGTCAAAATCAAGTGCGTGCTTAGTAAGAATTATTAGGGATATATACTTAAAAAATGAAAATATTTAAATTGTGTCTCTGCATCAGCTAATAGATTAAGCTAAAATTCTTGATTTAGCATTCAATTAAAACTAATTATTTGTTTATTTAATTATATTAATACTCACAAATTAATGTCAATATTAAACAACTCTTGTGCTAACATCCCCAAGCTATAGATATCTGCGGAAATGTCATAGTGTCGTCCATTCATAACTTCAGGTGCTATATAGCTTGGTGTGCCCACAAACTGAGAGTGTGACTGCTTTTCAACTTTATGAAATTTTGATAAACCAAAGTCACCTATTTTGACGAACCTCTTATTCTTGCCATCAGTTATGAATATATTCGCTGGTTTAAGGTCCCGATGTATTATAGGTTGTGTTTGTGTGTGTAGAAAATGCACGCTTTCCACTATTTCTTTGAATATTTGAGTTGAAAAATAAAAATCAAGTGGACTCATCACATCTAGTGACATTCTTTTGAATTGTTGAGGCTTTTCTTTAATTACATCTTCAAGAGTGCCCGAACAGAGTTCCATTTGAATATAAAGTGTGTTATTTTCAAGCCATCCATTATTATATCGCACTACATATTCGTTTTGAATTTTTGCCATTAATTTTAATTCACTTATATACTTCTGTTTAGTTTCTTCAGGAACGCCTTAGAATTTAGTTTTAAAAATATTATATTATTAAAAAAGTTTATACTAAAGAAAATCAAAAAAAATTTTAAGTTGTTTACCAATAAGCGTTATTTTTTTAATAGCGTATTCCATATCTTCCAATATTCTGCGGACACGATAGACTTGTCCAAAAGTTCCCGTTCCAATGTGTTTAATCTCTTCAAATTCACTTTCATATCTTAAAACTGTTTGTTGATTAACAGATTGAGTAGGATCGGTAACATTTTGATGAGCAACGTCTACTTTGGAAATATTATCTCTTAGCTTATTATCAACTGCTTTATTATCATATTCTACTGAAGCGCTCGGAACTGCTTGAGAATTACCACTTGATTTTTCTTCCATATAAATGGTTTGTAATGTAATTTTGCATTTTTCTGCAAAGTATTGTTCAATAGAATATATGTCTTCAACCTTTTCAAGGTAACTATTACTTTGTCCAGGGAATTTATAACAACTAACTTTACCACTCTTATCAACGGAGAGAGCGATAGCATATTGATAAGATTTTTCAGATGCTATTTCTTTAAATTCAAATGAACTGATAAGTTTGTCGGGTTTGCCGGCAGTGTTTTTACTACGGTTACTGACCTCTGTATAATGTTTGCCAAAAACATAAATAAATCCATCTTTTGTTAATATATGACTACTTTCTTGACCACAGCTTATTTGACAAAATTTCGTATCTCCCAAGCTTATGGATTTGGGTTGGATACATTTTTTATCAGCACCAGAGCACGTCTGTCCAAAAGTATTTGAACCCCAACAAAAAACAAGACCAGTTGTTGTGAGTGCCAAAGAGTGTTGACTACCACATGAAATTGCAGTAATAGTATGACCCAAAAATTTATCCAACTTAACAGGTGTTGATACAAATTTTTCTTTATCTTTACATATCTGACCCATTCTATTGTCACCCCACGCATATACTTCTCCATTGACTGTTAGTCCAAGTGAATGATAATCACCACAACTGATGTGTTTTAATTTTCTTGCACTAAGAAAACTGTTCTTCTCCGGATCACATATTTGATTAATGGCTTCTTTGCCCAGTTGGGCAAAATTATTTGAACCCCAGCAATAAACTTCATTATCCTTATTTAGTGCGAACATAAAGTTATATCCATTATAAAAAGCTATTATATTTTTATCGGTTAACTCTCTGATAACTTGTGGTTCATTAGCAGAGTTGCTATAACTGAATCCCATAAAGCTTAATCCCGACGTTCCATAAGCATAAGTCTCGTCATTAGTTGTTATAAATAAATAATTTCTTTCATTATTATTCGTATTATCGACAATAACATGAAATGCTTTTAAACGCTTCTTAATATCATCATTCAAATGAAATCCAATGCTATCAAAAATTTTAGACATTTTGATTGATTTGTAAGTTTAATACTAAAAGTATGACAACAACAGCTAAGTTCAAATGACTCTTAAATCTAATACTAAGTAGAGGTCCATTTGAGACAAAAAATCACTATAACTTGAGTGTAATTAAGGAATAAATTACGATTAATTTGAGTCAGACTCACAATATTTATAACACAAAACTTTTAAATAAGTTTTATGAAATGATTATCTTTTAGGAAGTGTAAAGTTCCGAATACTATAAGTATTAAATATTTGTGACCAAAATCAATTTATTAAACCAGACTCATATCGACCTCTATTATTAAGATTAAATTATAGATTATTTGTTATATGAAAAAGTACTCGACAAATAAGAGACTTAAAGATTGCATTAATATATGATATAAAATGTTATTGTCGATCAAAGTACATTTCTTAATAAACTAGTTAATGTTACACCCAGTAATGAAGTTAGCATAGGGGCCGATGAGGCACAGTCCCCCCAACTCAAATTAAAGGCTAATTAATTTTATAAAAAGCTTTATTGAATATTATTTTTAAAGTGGTGGAAACTTTCTATTATAGCTGTGTACTTTTAAATTTATGAGGCCGGAGCCGGGCTAGCCGGTAAAAAGAGGGACATATTGTAAGGTGTTGCATTCTTTTAAGACCCCTTAACATTAGTTATTTTTGTTTTGTTTGTGTAGTAATGTCCATAGGCTCTAGGCTCGGCACGATGTCTCTTTTTGAACCTGAGGCTCTAAGGTTTTCGAGCCTGGGATCGCCAGGCTAAGACACAGACTCGGTGAAGTTGACTAGAAATAAACTGCATATATTTGCAGAAATGGAAGCTTACACTATCCCTGCTCAGGCTAGACTTAGGCTCAGAGTTTTATAGCCTAGGCTCAGGCTCTGAATTTAGAAACAAGGGTCAGGCTCAACCTCTAGGTTTTGAGTTTAGGCTCAGGTTCTATGGCTTGTGCTATTTTATTCTGTAAGGATTTGAAACCATTCAATGCTCGAAACTGATTCATTTATTTTAACATAAAAATTGGTTTCAATTCCTGCCACTAATCAAACATCAGAACTTAATTTCACAATGATTTTAACTGATAAACGTTCCTCTCTTTATTCTGAAGATATTAAGAAAATGTCATTTATACGTCCAAATGTCGATTTGTTGTAATTTTTATGTTTTTCAAAAATAAAATTTTTTTACCGGCTTTTTGGTCACCAGCGCTTAGAGGGGTATGGGGGTGTTCCCGGGGGGCTAGGGTTATGTGAGTGGTATAAATCGATTTAGCTCAACAAGCAAAGTTAATGGGCAAGGGAGCTATATTTTGATCCCCCGGAACATATCTTTTTATAGTAAAAAACTTCCCCTTAAAATTTACAAAACCCACCTTGGTAAAAAACCACGATAGCCATCCTGTGTAGATTAATAAACGACGCAAGAAAATATATATAATTTACTTTTAACCCCATCCATTTTTGAATAAATCCACCTCAAACCTCTCAAAAAATTAAAATTTCGAAATAGCAATTTTATTTAGCTGGCCAAGACGAGTCAAACGAATATATACATTATTGATTTGGACATACTTAAAAATTTAATTTTTTTCGCAGCTTTGCCGAAAAATGAACATTTATTACTAGGAGGGGCTAGGGTTGGGTGGTATTTTTGGGTTCCCGGGGCCCGCCGGGAACCCTCCATGACATCCTACCCGTGGGATATCTAATACTAGGAGGGGCTCGGTTAGGGTGGTATTTTCGGGTTATCCGGGCCCCGGGAACCCTCCATACCACCCTACCCGTGAATCATAATTAAGAAAACACAAATATTACGCTAAATCTTAAATTATTCGAAATTTGAAGTTTGTCCAAATCAATAATGTATATACTCGTTTGACTCGTCTTGACCAGCTAAATAAAATTGCTATTTCGGAATTTTAATTTTTTGAGGGGTTCGAGGTGGACTTACTCAAAAATGGGTGGGGTTAAAAATAAATTATATATATTTTCTTGCGTCGCTTATTAATCTACACAAAATGGCTATCGTGGTTTTTTTGCCAAGATGGGTTTTGTAAATTTTAAGGGGAAGTTTTTTGCTATAAAAAGATATGTTCCGGGGAATCAAAATATAGCTCCCTTGACCATTAACTTTGCTTGTTGAGCTAAATCGATTTATACCACTCACATAACCTTAGTCCCCCGGGAACACCCCCATACCCCTCTAAGCGCGGCTTACCAATAAATTAATAGAACTGTATTTATAAGGTATAACTGAAGAGCAATATACTGCCCAGGTATGGTATATATAGAGATTTTCGTTTTTAAACCGGATTTTACCGCAAAATACCGCAGAAATCGGTGAGAGGTGTTTCGGTTTAAAACCGAAAAAGATCGTGAAAAAGAGTTAACTTTAACTAAAATAAAGTTGAAAAACTTAAATTTTTCTAGAAAGGGATTAAAGGGGGTATTCCATTCATTTGCTTAAAGTTTAATCTTTCAGGTGTTTATACTTTACTTTGAAAAACAAAACTTTAGTGTAGTTTTGCTTAGTGAACAGTTAAAATCGTTTTTAATTAATTGGGTTCTAGTGTGTAATTTACCTTAAATTACCGAAATACAGTTATATAAATTTTTTTTTCACCGGTAAATACCAATTTTTATTCTAATTTTATTCATCCTGAAAAAACCGCTGAGAATAAAATTTTAATTTCACCGAAAATCTTCATCTCTAGATATATACTATATACCGTATATTCTATTATATATTTTATAGCCATAAATAAATGCATATGTTTAATAGACTAAAATACTCTTTCTATGTCACGAGAAAAAGTGTTTAATAATTGATAAGATTATAATTACAATACGTTCACAGATACCTAATTATTAGCAGGTGCATGTTCTCAATGTTTTCCTGAATATTTTTTTAATTGAATAAAAAGTTTGCTAAATTACAATATCTATAATTTAAAGATTTAATAATTATATTAGTGCTACTTAAGAATTAATATACAGTATAAGATATTTAATTTTAAATACAAATGTAATAATTAAATTTATACATTTCTTTTAACCCAAAAATACGAGATTAAAATATGCTTTTTTGCAAAGTTTTTATTTTAATAGACTTTAATAAAAGAATAAATGTTTACTTAATTGATAAGATTAAACTTTAACAAATCCTTAAAGTTGTTAAATAATAAATATTTAAAAACTACATCATTTAAACTTTGTATCATTTTTTATCAATTTTTGTTATAATCTGACCTAGAGGCGAGCATCAAGCTCAAAACGAAGGCCCAGGCCGCCCGATAGTTTGGGCCAAGAGCACAGCCCGCCCGAGCCCGAAGACTAAATAGTCGAGTCCTCCCAAAATAGCCCGAAATTTGAAAAGCTAAAAAAACGCAATTGAGTTACACTATCACTTAATACATCGATAATTTGAGACATTTTAAAATAAATAATTTCATGTAGATATCTCTTTTACATTGTTTTTCATGAAAAATTATTTCTTTAAAATCATACTTATAAAAGTCCTTAATAGAGCATTTTTAAATTTCGGTCTATTTCGGGTCCATCATATAGCCCGAGCCCGCCAGAGCCAGACTTTTTCAGCCTTAGCCCGTACACGCCCGAGCCCGAAAGAGCCCGTTGCTCTCCTCTAATCAGGCCCTTTATCTGATAGTCCACGTTTTATTATTTAAAGATTCATATCTTATTGAATCTAAAGTAGAGGTGAAACTTTTCTCAAAATTTCAACCCAACCCGGATTTAAACCAGGAATTAAAGTGGAACCCTAACCCGGTCCAACCCAACCCGGAAAATCTTAAAAATCAAAATACAGTAAAATGAGAGTTACTAAAAGTGCCAAATGAGTAAAATACAAATATATAATTATAAAGCAATACATGGAAAGTAATAAATAAATATAAGTCTCATAGGAATTAGTATGTATTTGTATAGATTAAATAAATTTTAATTATTTCATTTAGTAATTTAGTTAAAATAAATAAAATTTTTAAGTTTTACTCATCTTACTGAAAATTCCCAGTTGGCCTGAAAACAATTGTTATGCGGGACTAACCCGGTGTTTTTATTGTCAAACCCTAATCCGGATATTTTTTTATAAAATCCTGACCCAACCCAACCCATTGGGTCCCGTGTTACACCTCTAATCTAAAGGCTTGTTCGCCATCTGATTCTGATCCTCATTTTTGATCCTGATCCCCATTTTTTGACATACCGAACGCTATCATGATGAAAAATGTGGATCAAAAAAGATCGGATCCTCTATTTTGATCCGATCCCACATGGCGAACGCGATTAGAGTTGATCCTCTTTTGACTGCATTGACACTAGAGCATAAAATTCACAAAATTTTCAGTCCCAGTCCCATCCCACTCCCATCGAAAATTAAAATCCCATCTGAAAATGTTGATAAATTGCATTTTATTAAAAGTCAGCTAAATAAATATTTCGAATAAACAAATAAAATTTCATTCGAAAAAATTGAAATAAAATTTTTAGTCTCAATCAATCACATTAGGCAAACTTTCAGTCCCAGTCCCATCACATTCCCACTTCCAGTCTCATTTCAAATGGGACGGGGACTCAGTTTTTATGCTCTAATTGTCACCACGCTAGTTATATGCTTTTTTCTTATTGTTTAAAGTATGAGATAGTGAATGAAAGATTAACTACAATAAGAATCTATATTTTCAAAAGTTTTATATTTGATCCTACTTATCAAATTATCCAGGTTTGATCCTCTTTCTAATATTGATCGCGAACCGAAATGAGGATCAAAAATGATCTCTATCTTAGATCCGGTTAGGATCAGATAGCAAACAAGCCTTAATATAAGTTCAAGTATTATCATTTGAATGAACTCATTTCAAAATTTAAATTAGAATTTACTTTAAAAATTTTATATAAATTAAAGTTAGAAATAAAATAAACGTGAAAACTTCATGCTTAGCACTCGCATATTTTTGTCATTTTTTCATGCTTTTTATGCACTTTTTTTTTAACTATTTTGCCTGCTTATTATCTGCCCTTTGGTAATTACAAGCATCTCATAATTTCACAGTTTAATGTGTAATTTGTTGAGAATTTTTCGAGTTCAACAAACTTATCCTTGAGCCTAATCCATGGGTATATCATTCTAGACTAAACTTGAACTTGAGGAGCATAAGCTCAAAAACTTCTGAAATAAAGCCTAAAGGCTTGAAAAAGCTTTAAACCCGAGTCTATATCCATTGCTAGCCTAGACTCAGCCTGAGCTTATTCTCATTATTAAGAAGTACTAAATATAGAAAGCACTTAAGACTTAATTTACAATATCTGATTAATATTGTGATAAATTGCAAACACAAAGTCTACAGTTTTTAATAATATAATAATAAAAAAATAAATATCTAATAAATGTAAGGTTTATATTAGCGTTTCCCAAACTTTGCGTCGCGAACCTTCTTTTGGATCTCCGAGAGCTTTTTGAAGTGTCGCAGAAAACTTGAAAATTGTTAATAGAATGGGATCGGGAACACAGAGAAAAATGTAATTTATGAGCGCATTAAAGTTATACAGATTATGATACAGTATTTAATGCTACAGACTGTCTGCTCTAAAACCGAACAGTAATTTTGTAGAAAACAACGAGTTATGACAAGTTTCCATAAAGGCCGTCTTGAAAGAGTACCCATCGTCAGTAATATATCATTGGAAAGATCTCATCGAGTACTACAACTTTTCCTCTTAAACCAACTCGACCCGTCCACGGAGTAAAGCACCAGAAGGCGTCAAATTTTGTGCATTCGGGAAGCTGAGTCTAAATGATCCAACCACAATGTGTCGGGACTCATCATTGGACTCAGTTTTTTGCTGAGTAATTTGACATCCTACTAGACCACCCTCGACTCGATTCTGGCAACTTCTGATCAACTACCGATGGAATTGGCCAATCTCTGCTAATTTAAATTAATCCATTCTTATGAGCTTATTTGCGCCAAACAGCTTTTACAATGAATATTTATTTAAAATTCATAAACAGATCGAAACTTCAAATATAAAATGACTTGCGATTAGTTTTATCTAAAATTATCCTTAATGTAAATTATATTTGCAATCAAAAACAAACTTATCCTTTCGATTAAAGAAGTTGTCTATATAAATATTATTTATTTTTTGGGTCGCGAAATTTTCTTCTATTTAAAAGTGGGTCGCGAGTAAAAAAAGTTAGGAACAACTGGTTTTCATCATTTATATTTAGAATTTTTTGTTTTACAATCAAATTAATTTAATTCAATATTTAAATAATATTTTAAATTATTGAATAGAAACACGTATTAATGAGTTATATACCGACATTTGTGTATAAAATTTTAAAGTTTGGTGTATTCATTAAATTTTTAGCGCGATTTGTATTAGGTGAGTCGTCAATGAAATTATAGCTCTGATTCTAAGTTAGGGGTTTAACGACAACGTTACCATCAAAGAATAAACAATTTCTCTTATTAAAAACAATATGGGATAGTACAATCCACAATATTTCAAATAAAATTATATCTGTTCAGAGCATGTCCAGAAAATTTCAAAGTGAAAAAATAACGAAATTCGCTCTAAATATTAAAACTTCACTTATTAATTAAAGCATGACATCCGGATCCTATGAGTGAAAATATAGCCAATAAGGTAATTAAAAGTGGTAGATATAATTTAACTGAATTAACGTAAAATTAAAAATTTTAAATAAAATCGGTTGTTCAAAAGTGAAGTCTTTTTATAAAATCACACCCGAGAGTCTAGAAAAATGTATAACGGCAAAGTGAAGTAATTTAGACGTCCCAATTTTTTGCATTATCAAATAAAGTTTTACTATAACTTTTTATTTTGTTCATTTATTTCTTGTAATTAATATACAGTGATCAAAATCTTTTTCTAAATATAAATTATGTAAACCATAATTAAAAGATCATCTCTAAGCCCCGGATTTTTGCATATTTGCATATTTTTATGGCTTTTAGATATTGACAAAAAATATAACCAAGAATTGCATAATTACAAGAGTAGTAAGAGTATGTTTATTTTGCATATAAATGCATATTATTTGGTTTGTAGGTCATAAATGCATATAAATAAATAATTAATAAATAAGGTGAAGGAAATATTTTTATTATAATTACGAAATTAAGCATAACTTTTTTGTTAATAATTATTTTTGCATACAAATTTAATATTATATTCATAATTATATTTCATAAATTAGTGCAATTTCAAAAAATTCAAAATTCAATTGGTGGCCAGTTTTGACCAACAATTTACTTTTTAGGTGGGAAATAATTTTAGCATAATTTTTAATTTTCGGGTTTTCTCCGAAATCAAGTAATGAAATGACTTTAAACTTTTAGTGAACTTATATTTAATCATATTTTAACAATCAGTCATTTGAACGGAGGTTTTAAACAATTCTAAACAACTAAACGTTGTTCAATTTGGATAACTTATAGCTTGAATCAAATATATCGCTTATCTTTGATAAATAAAAAACTCGTATAATTTAAAACTTATTCAATATTAAGATTACTTTTGAATTGAATTTTTTTGATTGCATACAACTGGCCATCACTAACATCACAAGCTTTGTAAACTATACCAAAATTGCCTTTGCCAACGAGCTGATCATCTAAATTGATACCAATCTGTTTATTGTCATCAGTAATAAATTCAAGCGTTGCGTTCATTGAATTTTTTTTGGTCTATCATTTGGAAAATTATTCGATTTTATGACTGATATTACATTTTGTCCTTCTTTTGCTTTGTAATCAGCATCTGAGACAGTTTTTCTCAATGCAAATTTTATTTTACCAGCGGTTCCAATACTATAATTCGGAATACTTTCTACTCTTTTATAATCAACTCTTGAATTTTGTGCTTTATTTTCAGTAATTGAATTGACTATTAGAGGAATATTTTTTGGAGAATTATCTTTAGGTATATTTTCTATTTGCATACTTTGATAGACTGGGCTTTTTTCTTGAGTGCTATAATGAGAAGGAACCACTTCTTCTCCACTATAACGTGTTGTGAGACTTCTCTTTCTAATTCTGATTAATTGTTCGTGAATTTTATTTTCAAAAAAACTTAATTTTTCAGTAATTTTAATAGAACTCTGAATTTCGCTTTGCATCTCATTTTGGTCATTATCTGTCTGATACTTAACTTCTTTAGTTATCACATTTTGTGAATTTTCAACTTTAGTCAAATTTTTTGGACAAATTTGATCATTAATCTCACTATTGGCGCCACTTTTAAAATGATCATTTTCTGAGATAATACTAGACACTATCCCATCATCTGTTTTTCCAGTTAAATCTGAATCATTCTCTCGCATAAGAAATTTTGCTGATGTAAGATAACCCTCATTACTATCTTTTCTAATATTCAATTTCGGTTTATTCTCTATTGTAAAGTTGTGCTCATTTTCATCGATATTTTGAACATTAACTTCTGACTTAACATATTCTGGTAAAGCATTCTTGTAATCATTATTCATATTTCTAAAGTTTAATTGTGTTTTTGCATCATTTTCTTCATCACTATTATTAATAAATTGATTTGATTTGTTTGTTAGAGAGATTTCATTTTCAATACTTTCCTCTAATTTTTTAACATCTAAAACACATCCATGTGTTTGGTGCTCGATTTGGTTGTTAGGACTGTTGTTCAGTTGGATTTTCAAGTGTTTATTTTAACAGTCCCAGAAGTAATTTGAAATTCTTTCGAAAAGTATTCATCGAAAAATTTATATACACTATAATTACAAAACTTTATTTCATTAATACTTTTCCCAAATTCATAGCATGTATTTTCTCTTTTATTTGTAGAAATGGCAATTGTTAATGGATAAGAAATATTTGAATAGATATCTTCAAAGAGCGGGTGGGACTTAGTTTGATTGGTTTATTCTCAATTTTTTTGTAAGACCCGAATCTGGGTATATTTTACCAAAAGCATAAAGATATCCTTCACTTGTGAGTGCAAAACTATTCTTCTGCCCACAACTTATTTTTATAATACAGTAAAACCTGTATTAAGCGACCACCCTTGTGTCGTTGAAAAAAGTGGTCACTCAACAAAAATTTGTTAAAAAATTAAATAAATAATGAATAACTAGAAGCCCCCTTTGCTATGCAACTCATATAACTTAAAAATAACTGCTATTAACCCGTGGTATAGCTGCCTGGTTGGCTTAGTGGTCTAGGCATTGGCTCTTTATTGAGTCAAAAGTTCACACAATTCACTGAGTGGCTGTGGGTTCGAGTCTAACGGTATACCAAAAAAGTTTTCCAAGGCTAGCATAGACTAAGCGGCCCGACTTAGGGTACTTTAGTACTCTTAACAGGGCTACAGATTAGCTGGAGATAGTTCAGTGATTCACAGCAATGTGATTCACACTATCCTAATCTGGCATAGACCGCGTTGAGTCGGAAAGGCGGGATATAAGTTAATAATCTATATTAACCCGTGGAATATTATTTTCAAAAATCCAGTATTTAAAAAGCATTGTTTTATCTTTTACAGTGCTTTTGAATATTTTTAAAAAAATTTCAGCAAAAATCTTAATCTTATTGTTGTAAAAATTTTTATTACATTATTGCGAAATTACACAAACAAACACTGACTGACATCATTTTTTTAATAATAATGTTTAATTAAAAAATAAATTTAAGTCATTTAATTTTGATAGAATAAACTAATTGTAGTATTAATAGTAACAAAAATCGAACCGGAACAATGTATGAACATTTAGGAATTGGAAAGGTGTATCAGTTTTCTTAAATAAGTTTTGTTGAAAATAATTTTTCCAATTTTCCTTAAAAATATAATGAAAATGATAAAATCTTAGGTTTTTTAAGACTAAATTTTACGAATATTATTTTAGCGCCAATTATTTTTTAAAAATATTTTCTCTATTATTTCGAAAAATGATAAAAATAGAATTATTTAAGTTATTTATAAATCTTGCAAAAATCAAAGGGTGAGCTATGTATAAGTTTTCATTTTTTCAAAATCGGTGCAAACTGTTTGAAACGGTCGCTTAAATCAGGTGCTAGTAATACTAGAGTGTTTATTAAAAATAGTGGTCGCGGTCGCATGTCTCAGATGGTCGCTAACACAAGTTTTACTGTATTAGGTAAAAAATCTTCGACTATTATTTGAGGTCTATAATGGTGGTTATCATTATTTCCAATCCCAAATTGTCCATATTTATTATGACCCCAGGAGTATAACAAAAGATTAAAATAATATATCTTTTTTGGGCTAAAACTTTACTTAAATATAAAATAAAGTCTTACGATAGAAACACTGGTGATGCATACCCTCGCATTTTATGAGATTATTCGAGAATTTTATTTTATTTTTAATAAGAAATAGAAAAATTAGAAAATTTAATTCATAATTTAGTTTTAAATATTATTAAATTATCTTTCGATTACATTCGGCTAGGTCTGGGACATTTGGTTTAATGCCAATTGGTTCAATGGACAATTCGTCCAATGACAGTTAGTCCAATGGGACAATTGGTCCAATGGGACAATTAGTCCAATGGGATAAATCGTCCAATATTTAAATATTATTTACACAATTTTGAAAAACCTAAAACTGAAGATCTATCTATTTTATGCGGCTAAACATTTATCAATTTTGATAATATTTATGATTTGCTAGAGTTTGCGAAAAATTTTTTATCAAAGCGAAGTCAATTTTTTATACAGGCTTATTATTTAGCAAAGTAAATTCATCCATAACTAGATATTTAAAATTTTGAAATTGAATGTAGCTTACAATTCACTCATCTTTAAGCTTGAGATCGGTGTCAAGTTTAATTAATATGCTTGATTGAATAATGATTGATTTCATTATAAATTACTTTATACTAGTGTTGATTCAGTTCAAAGAATAAGAACGATACCTAAATTTAAAAAATTTTCAGGAACGAGAAATAGAATAAAATTCGTTCCGTACAGAAAACTAGAACGAGAGCGAAATTGAAAAGTTTATACAAATTATAAAAGTTCAATTATAAAAATTTGAAATCTGAGGTTATTATTTTGACAAGGTTAGGATTAGATAAGTGGGATTTTGCGAATCGATTAGTTGTAGGGAATATGAACCAAAATGAATCAAAAGTTTCATTCATTATAACAGGGTACTGTTGCAGATGGCCAACATTTGGACTAATTGTATATTGGACCATTTGTCGGGGACCGCCTTCGGCTTAACCTTATATTTGAAATTTAACTTAAATAGTATTAAGTAATGACTGAAACTAAATAACGATATTATTTATGAAAGTGTTTTTGTATAATTCATTCACTTATGACTTCATTACTGACTAAATTCTTGAAGTATTGTCGATCAGCTTTTCCAACAATAGTTCGCGGGATTTCATCAATAAATCTAACGCCAGCGCGAAGTCGTTTCTGAAACGCCATATTCTCTGTAAATAAAGTAATATTTAAACAAGTATTCAATAGAAACCTAATCTCAAACCTTCAACATATTTAATCAATTCTTCTTCAGTCACATTCACACCATTTTTTAGTTTTACATAAGCTCTGGGATGCTGTCCATCGGTTTTATGTTTGATACCAATGACAACCACTGCTGCCACTGATTTGTGACTAAATAATAAACTTTCGATCTCTGCGGGAGCGACAGACCAGGCCTTGAACTTAATTAACTCCTTAACTCTGTCAATGATATAAAATTTTTCACTTTCATTATAATGTCCGACATCTCCCGTGTGAAACCATCCGTTGCTATCAATTGAAGCTTTTGTTGCGCTCTCATTATTAAGATATCCGACAAACATATTCGGTCCTCTCATACATATCTCTCCATCAATATTAGGACCCAAACTATTACCGGTCTGTAAATCCATAATTTTAATCTCAGTATTGGCTGAAACAATACCAACACATCCTAATTCATCCGTAGTCTTCAAAGGAATCATGTATTCGGTCAATCCGTAGACTATTAAATAATTGATTAATAAAATAGTTTTTTTAAATATAAAAAAATTAATACCAGTACATACTTTCACGAAATATAACATTGTATTTTTCTATAAGCCTTTGCGACATATCTATAGGAAATTTCATTCCTCCGGTAAACATGAGTTTAAGACTCGATAAATCGTATTTATCTTTGAGATCTCCGTTTAGTAATCGGTGTCCAAAACTTGGAAATATTCCCAAACAATTAATTTTATACTTTTCTACTGATTGTAGAATTAGTTCTTCATTAATTCCTTCATATATGATAACAGTTAGTCCTTCACCAACCCAAGCAGGAAGTGTAAGATTACCCATCGCATGGCCGAAAGGATAAATTCCTGAAACTTTTAGACCATCAGAAACTATATTAATTAACGATTCATTTGCTTTTAAAGTGGCGATAAAGCCATAATGTGTAAGCATCGCTCCTTTTGGTAAACCTGTTGTTCCCGATGTATAGACAATTGTGAATAAGTCTTCTTTAGGTTTTACTTCAAAATA
>JAQGAM010000101.1:0-17626 GCA_034697665.1 Nanhermannia comitalis
CGGCTCTGCTCTGCTCTGCTCTGCTCTCAATTTCATTCTTAAATGAATGGAAGAAGCGTTTGCGACCTCCCTCTGTTGCCTCTGTTGACTGCAGTGCTAAACCTGAAACATCTTTTGTTATCGTTTACTTAATTTTGAGTCTCACCTCACCTGCCACTGAAAGTGGTGCATCACAGCAACAACTGCAACAACTCCCTCAAAGCAAACTATCAACTCAAGCACGTATTGCAGAGAAAGAGTCCATCACATCACTCAACATCGCAAAACTTTGAGGCTAAGCAAAAGCCATTTGAGAGACAGAGTTGAATAATAGTGAAAGTTTTTGCAGAAGCAGAATATCAGATATCATTAGAACGCATGTTCATTGCACTAACACCAACACACATAACACACATCATTCTCTTGATTTATCACTCAAGTTGAGCGCATACAACATTACGCATTACTGCTGTGTGTGTGTGTGTGTGTGTGTGTGTGTGTGTGTGTATGTGTGTGTGACACACATTAAAGGCATGAATGCGAAAGAGAATAAGAGAAAAGAGAGAAAGAGAGCGCTATGTGTTATGTATTCGTATTTCTAACCAAATCTCGAAGAATATAAAACCGAGTCTATGCATATCTTTTACATATCGTTTCCAACAATGACATGACCCAAACAAAAGAATATTTTTTGAGAGTTATTTATTGCAGTTGGCTTTGATATTTATGGGGATTTTGCAGCAACACTATCACTATTATACCAGTACTAGCAGTAAAGCTTTGCTTCTCTACTAATCATTGCTCACTTTTGATGCCTTTTTTGATTTTAAATTTTTTTCTACAAACAAACTGAAAACCCGCTCATAGGGTTGTAGGGAAATAAAATTAATTAAAATTGATAAGAGGTTCAAATAGTGATAGAGATTGACGTCGGCAACAATTTGTTTGATACACTTTCTCATCATATTCAATGGTATTACACAGTATCATATTTATCAGCTCGTAATGAGTTATATTTGAACCAATAAATTAAAAGAGAAGATTTGGTAAAACTGTACAATAAATTTATCTTAAAGCAGAAATTATGTGAAAACAATGGGGTTCTCTTGTCATAAAACTTAAACTAAAAAAACATTAAAACCATTGCGTAAGAAAAAAAATAATAATTTAGCTGAAAAACTTGTGTAATCACAAATAATCGACTTCTGGGCATAGCTATAGCTATCTATAACACAAAGAGCGACCATTTGTGAGACGATGGCACTGAAATTCCAGCATTTGATGGCAGGATCAGCTCATCACGATATAAACATAAACCATAAATTAGTGAATATGAATAGGGACGTATCACGCGAAACTATAAAGATATAAATCAGATATGGGAGGCTTACTCTAACTTAACTTTAACTGATTTATGAAATGAGAGTATGAGTCGCTCTTTTCTACCCTCAGTCGCCAAACTGTATGAGAACTAAATGCTGAATAAATATTAGACACAACAATATTATGTAATGCATACCGAATTAGAAGCTTTACAACCACTTAATCTAACAGCACTACTAATGCTATTGTTTAAAACTATTAATAATAAGAAAGACAACTACAAAAATAAGAAGTAATAATAGGGGCACTTCTCAGATTATTAAATTAGTGTACTTTTAGCTTACCAGCGCTCTTTTTGTCTAACTTTAAAGTGCAAATAAACTAATTTTCCCTCTCTTTTTGTGGATTTTGCAACAAATGCTTTTAGAGGCTAAACTGGTGGGGGCTCTCGTCTGATAAACCTTAAAACAATTTAATGAGCTTTATTTGAATTTTAAATTGCTTTAATTGCATATAAATATTATTGTGTACTTAATACGTATTCGTATATAAAGCTGAAGAGTTTATTATATAAACCAAATTGTTAAATAAATAAAAAATGTAAATAATTGAATTATGTTGAAAAATATTTAGTTTGTGCTATAAATCGATTCAAAAAATAACATTTTATTTGATAGTTAAAAGATCATAAATTGTTATTGTTATTGTTGGAAACAATATAGTTAAGAAAGTTTTAGCCCTAAGTGTCAAAAGAAATTCGAGCTTTTGTCGTAAAAAAATGAGGAAAAGTAAGCCTCACTCGAAAAAAATATGTTATAAATGATAGGGAAAAAGCGGATAACGAAAACTCAGACGCGAATCAGTTGAAGAAAGTAGTTGTTCCTTAAATAATGTATGATAGAAAGAAGCGTCAATCATATCTCAACTATTGACAGCAACAATAATCTAAAACAACGAGTTATAGTTAGCCGATATGCGATGCACACAGACATATAAAGAGGCAAAACATAGGCATCAACAACGATCAACATCAACATCGAGTCCCAAAGGGGTAATATCGTCAGAGCAAGAATATGTTCAATGTATTGGTGGTGTGTGTCGGACAACAAACTACAAGCTGTTTCTACTCATGATTTATAGTTTTGCGCTGCTTTTGCTGGTGCTCTTTCTCTACAATATCTTGCAATCTACAGCTTACAAACGGGCAGAAATAGAGATACTGGTTGTGCAGCACAGAGTAGTTTAGTTAGCATGAGAACTGAGAACACTACGGTCTCATTATCTATAAACCATGGGTTGCTATGAGACGCATACAGGCATAAGCATCACATCACATCACATCAAATATATGACTACAATCTCAACGTCCAACCAATATATAAACCAATCGTTATTAAGTTACTTCTCATCTTTTTTCAGGCCAAAGGGGCGTCGAAAGAGTATGAGCCCATTTCTTTGGATCAAACATTGGATTTATTACCAGTGCTTCTCTTTGAACGACGGCTCAAACAAAGTTAGACATAGTTAGAGAGATGGGTGCGGATATTCATTCTATTCTGACTGAGAACCGAGTACTAAAACCCAGCTAAAGAATATATTGATGTTTAGACTAAACTGATAGTCAGCTATAGCAAAGCTGTAGTGAGCTGTAGTGAGCTATAGTCAGCTACAGTCATGCTAAACCAATAAATTTACAAGTGTTACTACACCCAACTATCATACTATCATACTATTATCGTGAATAATGAGCTCTAGGCTATCAAAACAATTTAATTACTATTTTAAATTTACCTTCAAATGAAAAGAAAAATTGATTCATATCCACAAATATTTATTGAGCAAAAGCAGTCAAATTTATGTTATTATTAAAATTGAAAAATTTTAAAAATAGCAGATGGAGATCGACAAACAGTGCAGTTAAGTTTTTTATATGTAACAAAAAGCACAGCGAATGCCTGTTTGAGGCAATAATTAAAAATAGGGCATTCAGCGAGTGCTTGATTGAAATGTGTACAGAAAGTGATGTGATGCGAATGTGATGCATACTTGTTCCTAAATGTTCCTCTTTTGGGCATCTGATGTACTTTTTGTTGTCATGACTACAAGATATTGAACGTAATGTTGATGTCTAATTAGCTATAGCAGACACAGACAATTGATTGACGGCATAGCTCTCAAACAAAAAAGCAAATACAAGTGAAAGAAAATCAATAAATGTTTATCGTCTTCAACTTTTTAAGTGCAGAACCAATGTTATGCTTTCACTTTCTACAGTACTTCTACGTATACTCTGTTCTGTTTAACTTTATTTGATATATTGTACTGTAACTCACTTTATGCGAACAACTTTTTCTACTGTATGATTGAATTTGCAAACTTTATTAATATTTTAAATTCAATATCAATATTCTGCAGTCTCTTTCTCGATAAAAATTTTTGTCTATTTTAGTTTAGTCTATGCTTTAATTGCCAGCAAATAACCCCTTAACAAGTCTCTAAATCTGATTAAGTATTAAAATAAGATATAAAGTCTCATAAATCAGAAGAAATATATGAAGCCCTTTATGTTCGTGAATATGAGTTTAACATAAATTATTAATAATATGTTCTACTGATATGAACTTAAATCAATACTAAGAAACACTAACGAAAGTCAGAACTTCTTTAATTCATTTCTTAATATATTGATAATGAGCTACGATTTTTGAATAACTGAAACCAGTTGTTTAGTTACTCAAATCCTAAGAAAACATGATATTTATAGTTAAAAAATAAATTCAAATTAAACTAAATCTTCAATTTTGATAACTAAATAACTCTTAAGATGATTAAAATTTATGAAAATATCAGATTTAAAAAATGAAAAATGAATATCGAAATAAATTTAATATTATTCATGAACTCATAAATTGGACATTTAATGAATAAATTAACTAAAATTTTTTATTAAACAAAATCAAAAAATCATTTTATCCCATATCTAACTAATGAAAACCTTTAGTTTTAATTTCAAACATTTACTCGGATTGACTTATTTTATTAATTCATCACTAAAACTATCAATTTTTACTCATTTTAAATCATAATAATAATAAAATTTGAAGGTCTAAGACATCAAAATTAAAGGATATCTATATATTAAAAATAATAGAATATTTAGTTTTGATTTAATTGACTTTAAATTATATGATAAGGTAATTAAAAAGAGTTTGAAAATAATATCAATCACTGGAACTTAATTTTTTATAATAAATGTTAATACAAGTACTGGTGCTTTAGTATAATTGTGAAAAAAAATTGAAAGGCAATCAAGAGAGTCATTAAACGCAGGATTAAATGATTGACTGAGAATCGCTTCAACGAAGTGAAGGCATGTATTTATTTAATTTAAAGTTTAATATTATGCAACACTATTAGTCAAACTCTTCATAATCGTCATAATAATAATAATTTAACAAAATTCAAAGCTATTTGTATTGTATCGATCATCAAATAGAACCATTATGAAGACTATGATGATTATGATTCATCATTATCATTATCATCAATGGGCAGAAGACGACAACGAAGAAGAAGGGAAGCAGAGAAGAAAATTGCTTTGCAAGTGAGAAAAAGGAATGTTTAGTTGAGGGCATCGCTGTCTGATTGATTGGCGGTTAGTCCTTGACGTGAAGCAACGCAAAAATAGAGAGTAAAGACAATCTTTGGTTCAAGAGTTGATACGCGCAAAAGACATTTGAGTAGAGTTTTGTGCACAAAAACCATCGAGATATCAAACTGGTTGCTATGGCGCTCAACTCACAATTTACAGAGATTGACATAATAAAAACTTATGCAAAGCGCTATTCATTTTAAAAAACTTACATTCTTCATATTGTGCTATCGTTATATCTAATGTTAATTCAGGCAACTCTAACACACTCACATACATAAGCATACATACATACTGTACATACAACACACATACACCACTCATGTACCCATTGGTTACATGGCTTCATATTTTTATTATCAATCTGCCAGAATTCTCATTTCACTCTAAATGACAACAACGACAACAAGCAATGTGACAGAGGAGTAGAGGGCATGAGATAACGAAGAGAGAGAGAGAGAGAGAGAGAGAGAGAGAGAGAGAATGACAATCTTATTTTTAAGCCTTCATTTGGCGCATGTTAAATATTTTAGAGAATAGTAGTGTACCAGTACATATATGAGTAGAGCAAAGAGTGTGTTCTATGTAAAAACCTTTTTACATAACATAACATAATTTTTCAGTGTCATTACAGATTTGCCTCAGTTTTGATGGGCACACACTTTTAGACAGAATTTTGGAGAAAAAGATTTTTTTCGTGAAGAGCATTGGTATGACAGCAGCTGATATGGTGTACTCAAGCTGTAAAACATAACGAATTAGCTCATCATCTTTCTGCTTAGAGCACCAGAACTGGTAGCAGTCATATCACTGAAGCTAATTCATTACATTTAGCAAAGGTTGGTCTGTCAAAAACAGTCAACTCGATGTAGAAGTTGTAGTTGAGATGAGCCAAAACTGATGATGGTTGACGACCGATTCTTTTCTTCATTCTATACTCTCTTTGACTTTACCAGAAAAATACACTGCACTGACAATAAAGCGACGGAAATGGACAGCAATAAGTGAGGCAAAGCAAAGAGATGAGAAAGGATGAGATGCTCAACTACTGTAAATACCATAGCATTGTATTACTGGTATATGCGATGTCGCTTAACATGAAGGTAATGCCTGTTTATGGCTTGGGGGGCACTAAGGCTATGAGGCTATGCTTCTCATACTGTAATACACTAACGAAATAATAGTACAACATTGTAAAAGGTTAATCATTGCCATCTATTCAATATTGCTCTGTTCGCTATTACACTATTTATTTATAACTTATACCAACTTATATTATACCAGTACTGGTATTCATTCAAATAAATTCAATTTAAGTAATTCCTATTCTCTGGGAAAAGATTTGTTGAGAAAATAACGCTTAAACTTAAGCTAAACAAATGTATGAACAAATTATTTAAGCACTGTATCCAATATACCTGTAACTAACACATTGTCTTCAGATAATAAACTCAAAGGAGTTCATCAAATAAGATGATGTCTTGGGTTTTATATTCTTATAATAAAAGCTTAATTTTGAAAAAGTACTGCTTATTGATTTGTTTCACCGACAATCGCATTACTATTTGGCAACTGCTTTATTACTCTACGGGTCAATTGCCAGAGTTGGCACTGATAGCATAGATATCTCATTCATTCATAGTATTTCTTATCGGAGACACAGATTATTTCTATCTCTCGCTCAAATTGCATTTACTAAAGCTATAGTTTAATGTTTGTTAAAAACTCTGGACCGGAAGAAAGTCAATTCTCGAGTAATAAATATGATGGATGGAGTTGAGCAGGTGCTGCATATATGCCATTCTAGCTCTAAGACTTGAAGCCAGCTTTTGCTATCGCGATAATGTTTAACGACAACAGTGCGCTCGTCATGCGAATGACAGTGGCGTGCCCTCAGGCTATGCTTGTCATGATACGAGTGACAGGACTTCTTTCACAAATCAGAAAACTGGCACAATTAAAATTGTGCACAAATGATATATAACCTCATCCGTGCCGGTAGTCAGTCAGTCTCTCTCTATCTTTATTCTCATAAACATTCGTGGCTATTAATGCGCGCAACGGAGCGCAAGCTTCAAATATATTGAATCCCCCTTTCATTGATCCCCAGCCATGAAGTCATATCTGGTCCATAAGAATCATGTTAACTGCAATCAATCACAATTTCTAAGGCGTCTCTTTGATTCAGTCCTGCATTGTTAATGAATCTCAATTAAACTCATAAACATATTCAGCCAAACTATTTGGTAAACAAGTTCTTAACTGCTGTCAGTTGTTGTCCCTTCAAGGCAAGCAAGTGGAGCACTAACTAATAAAAAGTAGACCTCTACCAACACTTTCAATCACATTCTCTCACACGAATCTCAAAATTTTCCCCACTACTAAATCCTCTCCCCATAAAAATATCAATCGTATACCCCTTCAGACGACTTGTCAATCACTTGGAGAAAGAGAGGGAAAGAGAGAAGAATTCTGTCTAAAAAACTAAACGCCAAGTTGTGAGCCGTTTCACATTGACATCTATCCAATTCATCTTTCATTCTCACAGACCAATGAACAAAAGATAAAAAGTATAATTTTTAATTCCAGTGGTGTCCATCAAATGCTGTCACTGAGAACTGTTGTCATGGAAACACAAAGTGATGGGCATTTCACATCATTCTTATTTATTTAGCTTTTACTTTAGGCATTCATTGTCTTCATTGTCATTCATAGCTTAAGTATTATCAGAACGCAGTTACTTATAATTGACTAAAGCAATGAATGTCAAGAGTTTCAATACAATAATATTATTTACAGAACATGAAGAAGAATAAGAATAAGAAAAAGTAGTAGTAGTGAAACAGACAGAAAAGAAGAGACGAGAGATAGAGAGTGTCGGACAGACAGACAGACTGAAAGATAGACAGTGAGAGACAGATAGGGAAAGGCTATCAAAAGGCACAAACAAAGTTGCAATTTTGGAGTATTTCACATCAGTAACAGTAAAGTCTAATAAACTTATTAATAAGATTATAGCAAAAGTGAAGATGTGGTGCAATTAAATTTGAAGTGAAACTCAAATGTTTGAAAACACACATCTAAGCCGTGAGGCATTAAATAGGCAATTAAGGTAAATAAAAACAAGTTACAGTCGATCCTCAACTTTTGTGAGTTTGTAATTAAAATAGAGTCGAACTGCCTTTTCCGGGTTCGCTTGGATTATGAAACATGTAAAATACTCTATTAGAAGCAAAAACAATCGCGTATTGTACTCAACATAAACCCAATAGTGATTCTGATGCGCAACTGTTCACATCACGAGCACATCTTTCAATTGTCAGAAAAAGGTGAACACTTGAAGCGGATTAGTTTCAAACTATAAAATATAAGTTCGCTTTAAAATAGTTGTGCGTTTACTACAGGAAAAACTTTGATTTTTAAGCTTTTTAGTCAAATGAATACCTCGAGAAAATGTTTATGTTTTTATATTTAAAATTGACGATAAAGTTTAACAGGGGGTCAACGAAAAATAAATTTCATTTGATTACCAAAAAAAGGGAAAAAACAAAGACATTGTTGAGAAAAGTTTGGCAAAAAGCAGATATGATATACAGCTGTCACCACACCCGCCAAAAACATTTTGATGCACAGATGACGCTTGTCTGTCAATTTCACATTTCACTGTAAAAATGCAAAAACTTTGAGCTCTGCGCGATTGGTGGTGGACAGGGAGTGATGGGAATCACTAGAAGAATGACTGACGCTTTGCTTCAATGCATTATCGATGCGCTTAATGGGCAAAGTAATAAAGAATTGAGAAATATATGAGAGAGTATTAGTTGGGTATAAGAGAGAAGAAGAGAGAATTGAAAGAGTAGTTCTTTAAGAGAGAAGGAGAGAGAGAGAGAGGGAGAGATAGAGGAACAGAGAGATTGACTGAGGAAAGAGAGTGAGACAGAAGAGTGAATGTGTGCGTATATGTGTGTATATGTGTGTGTGCGCTGTTGAGCAGTAGAGTTAGTATAATAAGTTTTGAGTGACATGTGAGCTAATCTCACATTTCACTATAAATCTTAACTGCTTTCACATAGAATTGCATCACATCTCACACATCTCTCTAACATCATTGCCATCAGTGGAGTGTATTTTTCATGTGCTTTCGCCTTAGTCTTGGTTTTGCACATTTAAACGCACTCTTATTCACGAGCGAAGTGGCACTGCTGGGAATTATTGTCCATAAATTATGTGCTCTCTCATAAGTTAACATTAAACTGGGATTTATGAAATACAATCGCATACTACAGAACCGTACAGAACTGCATGACAACCAGCAGTCAAAAAACACAAAATATGAGAGAGCGTTGAGATTGTCAAAGAAAGTGAGACAATAGAGCAGAACACTTGTGTGACTGCTAAAAGCTAACAATTTCTGGCATTTTGGTTGACGTATTTTATCTAATTTGATGGGAAATGTCAGTCGATATTTGCACAATTAGTGTAAGGCAAAGAATCGCATATCACACTTGTGAACGCATTTGTGATGTTCATTGCAATGTTAGGCTTTGACATGTTATCAACTCACTATAGATGACAACTTGTCAAATATTGTACTGCCGAGGGTCAAACAGACTCTACTTTTCTCATGGACATCAAATCTACGACTTCTTAAATTATAAGATCTACAAAAATTGCAAATCCATACATGTCTGAGAGGCAGATCTCTTTTTCTCTCTATTCAACTTTATATCCCTTTCTAACTAAACACATAGACTCCTACTTTTATTGATATATACTCAGTGTTTCTTAAAATGATATATTGACCTGATTTTCCACAAAAAATTATTAACTCTTATCACGACTGTCACTATTTATAATACAAACAATTTTTTAAAACTGAATTTTGTAATTAAAATTGTTTTCTATTATTCATAAGTAGATATCATGTGGTGAACTTCATTAATCCGTAGAGCACAACATGTCAGATATCTTAATCAGACTCATATCTCCTTTCATTCTTTGCTAACTTCCGGCGAAGAAGTGCAGCATCAAAATGTCAATCTTTTCAAGTCAAGTATTGGGTGTGTCATCACTTCGTTAAACTATAAATTCATAAACTAAATAAAAATTCAGGTTATGCTTAAGTAAATTTTTGTGTAACATTAACTAAATATATATATGGAAACTAAAGAAGTTACTCAACATCTCAACTAATATTCTGTTATAATTTCCAAAAAGTAATTTTTTACCAACTTTTCAACTTTTTCGAGCAAGAAATTAGAGTCAAATTGAATATTTCATATGATTAGGATTATGATGCATGAGTCAAATTAACATTTTATATTGAAAATAAGTGATTCTATTTCTTTTTAAACAATATTAATAACACATTAATCAAATTGAATGTTACCCGAAATGTTATACTTTCTAATAATCGCTTATTACACGACTTATCGAACATTGAATACATCGATATAGCATAGCATAGCATAGCATAACACTTGTTACTGACTAACTCTGGTTTCTGCAGCAGTATTGGCCACAAACAGGAAAAAGAAACGTTTGGTTAAAAGCATAATTATTTTGTAAAATAACTAAACAGGCTCACAATTAAAAAATAGTTATTAGGCCTAAAGGCATAATATATTTAATTAATTGGATACAATTTGCACTCAATTTTACTGACAGATAATGTACAGAAAAATTAAGAAAATCAGTGAACACGACACGACTAACTATTAATGAATTAGCAAAACTATGTATAAGTGTATAAACTACTGTATAAATGATTTGTAATCATTGCATTACTTACTAGATTGTTACGAACTTTTGCACCCTTGATGTTGAGCTAATTATTATGCATTAAATAATAATAATTTTTATACAATAAATATTGCAGCAAAAAAATTAACATTAAATTAATTAATAAACTCGAGAAACATGACAGAAGCACAGAAATACAATTTAAATGTATTTAACCGCTGAAAACTTTAATTAGAAAGAAGTATTCATAAGTTAGAGTCCCATCCAATCCGTAGAGATTAGACGATGAACTGCTACCAGAATTACTCGATTAAAATTCAAAAAATTGGTTTTAAACATAAGTTAACTAAAAGTTGTGCAGAATATGAAAATTAAAAACAAAAATTCCTTCACGATTCAGGTGTAAACTGTCAAGAGTTAACACATTCTGCGTCAACTTGAGGCTGAGTTTGACATTTTTGTCCAATAAAGTTTGCTTTAACATTACATAAAGGACCATTTATTCACGTGAGAACTTTTCATATAAGCAATAGTAAAAGTTTTACAATAATGACGATAATTACTAAATTAAAACTAATTTAAACAAATTTGTCGTCATTATTGTTTAGGAACTTTGTATTTTTTCATCTCAAAAGCATTAGTATCACTACTTTAAGGCATCGCAAAGTGAATACTTAAATAATTGAGCTTTAAAGTGATTATAATTCTAAACTAGTTTGATGGCCTCAACATTTAATAGTATCAAAAATGTTTAACTAATGAGCGCTTATAAAGTGATTTTAAATTTATCACTTCATTGAAATGTTAAAAATGTTGAAATAAGAAACAAAAAATCACGAATTATATAAATTGATAAGTCAATAATTTGGGATTACAGGTTATCCGTTTAAAATTATTATAAAAATTGCTTTTAAAGTAACCATTCATTTAAAGTCAATGAATGGCATAAAATATTTATAATTCAATATCAGTTTAATTTACGATATACTGAATTGATAAACGCGAACAATGTTTTTCTTTAAAACTTTTCAGTTAAAAAAAGCTCGATTGCAATCAAAGACGTATCGCAGATCAGAGGGAAAGGCGAAGGGGATAAAGGAAGAGAAGGGGTTCACATAGTTAAAAATTACATTAGAGAGGGTTTATCTTATGGTTTGAGGGGATTTTGTGGCATTCAATCATATAATTGACTATTTTGATGGTGGGAACAGTTGAAACAAACATCAAACATGCAAATACAATAAATACAAGTCATCTCTATCAATAAAAAAGATAATATGGATATTATTATTGTATATTTAAAAAATAACATTAAGTTAATGCAAAATACTATTTTAATAGTGATTCTGTAATTCTGCGGAAGTATAAAAACCAATAAAAAATTTTATGCTAAGAAAGGAATGAATAGTGAGTTTTTCGGCAGTTTTCTTATTTATTAGATTGTTTGTAGAAACAAAGTAATAAAAATTTGCAGTACAGTAGAGTACTAGTTATTTATTTATTTTATAATAATATAGAGAATTGTTCATAATATTATTGGCAAATGAGTTAAATCTGGCTTTCGAGCCGTTTGGTTGTTAATCAGTTGTACAGTTTCGTGTTACTGATTGCCTATGAGCTGACGAATGAGAGTCTGGTGAACTAGTGTTGTGTTCTTATGAATGATGATATCTAATCACGGGTTGTGTGTTGTTGTGATGTTCAGTGTCCTGAATGCTTAAACAATAATTGTCCTTAAGGTGCATTAAATGTACGCTTATTGGCAGTTAGTCAGACGGAATATAAAACTTCTGCAAAAAACCACTCCCAATCATGCACGAGAAAATTTTGATTTATTATTGCAATTATAATTATTCCCTTCATGCAAGACAACTCACAGTTTAGCGAATAGCGATTATTATTATTACAATACGTACGCAATAGGATTCTACCTTTAGAATATAAATACTCAGACCAACAAAAAGGCATAAAAATTAATGTTCTTTCGTTCACTCAATTTTAATTCGTGAAAACTTTTCAAAATACTTTATTAAACCTTTTAAGCGGTTCTTCTGTCCTCAATTCATCTTAAGTTTGCAAATTATTTATTATTAACTCTATTTCTTCTTTTGTTAAAAATTTAAATTAAATTTAAATTGTTGAAAGAAAGAAAATAATTTGGTGTCCATCTCAAACACTCACACCCTTGGGATAGATTAGCACTAAAAGTAAAACTTTGGAATATGCGCGCCTTTATTGTTGGCACGAGTCTGAGAAACGACAACTTTTTTTAGCAGTGAAGTACAGTAAATACGGCATTGTTTCGGGTTCGCAAAGCTGTCACTTATATTTGGCGAATGCCAGTTACGATCGATCGATTGATTCCTGTCTTTACAACAAGTATGATATATAAGCATAAGTTAAATAAATAAAACAACTTAAATAAAAAGGAGGAAAAACGTTTCATAAGACTTTTTTATGTAGATCTTAAAAGTGACACCTGCTATACAAAGTGCGATATGTGCTGTGCGATGCAGTTCTGGCACACTTTAAAAAGAGCAAAAATTAGATTAGGAATATCCCAATTGTAGCTTTTAGAGGCTTTAATGTACCGATTTATGAAAGAATACAATAGTAAAAAAAGAGAGATTAAATGTCATTACATTTATATTATTTTGTGAAACTATTTTGATTTGTGTAGAGCTTTATTAAATTAGGCTAATAGTAGTCCACTTAGTTTTAGAAAGTTTAGACCATTTCGCCGATTGGTATATAATGTCTGGAAAACTGAAATTATTTTTAAGAGTGTTTTTAATGGTCACGGACCACATCTGCGCTTTTCATGGTTTTAGAGATTTCACTACACAAAACTTTGAAGCTATTGATGGGTTGCATATAATATACATCACTAGCTTTGATAATTTATTGTTGATGTTTAAGGAGAGGGGAGAGAGAGAGAGAGAGAGAGAGACAACAAGTTAGAACACGTGCTATTATGGCAATGTTGGTAATGTTGGTAATGTTGGTAATGTTAGTTGAGTCAAAGGCAAAGCAATAGTAAATCATGAAACCCCTGTTAGGGGCAATTTCCCTTCCATCATAAATTAGAAAAATGTGATTTGGCAAAGTTTTTTAGTGATGGATCGCTTGAAAACCTATGTCCTGTCCTAACCTTGAGCTGTTTTGCAATAATAGCCGAAGAGCTACTTCTCTGATTTATGGCATTCATAAGATAGATTATAGAGCGGTGCACAAAAAGCCTGCGTGACGTTTGACTGACATTCACAAGAGATTGATGGATATGAATAAACAGCAGATGGCTTCAAATATGAACATTTATTTCGGGGGTGCGCACCACACAGTGTGTGTCATTCACAGTAGGCTATGAAGAGATACCAACACTTTGGAAAATGAGAAAAGAAGAAAAACTTTGTTGGCTCTTATGTATGGTTTGCTCTTTCTTTACTCAGTCGTATCGAAGAGAAAAATGATAAAAAGCTCAAAAGAAGTTGTTTGGGATGATTTGGGTTAAGAACAAGTGGAAAGTAGGGATGAGGTGGTGGTCGGGGCACAAGTGGGGTCATATGTGGAAAGGGAGTAAAAAGAAAAGTGAAATTTTGATGGAAAGAGACGCCTGACTAAGCATAGAATGGATTTAAAGAGATCGCAACCGCATCAATACGCGAGCGCAATGCAATTCTTTTCTCATCTCTTGGTTGTCAGGTACAGACATCAGACACTTGTACGTCAATCAGCGCTCAGCGCTTCAAACTCTCTGTGAAGCAGAGTCTCAAACCTATCACCACATTGAAAACAGAGAGATCTGATACACAAGACTCACACCCAAACACTCAAATCGAAAAATCATTACTGAAAATGCTTTAATAAAATAATAAAATAGCGACAACTCTTTCACAACAAAATAGAAATCTAATCAAAACTTACATTTGGTTACATGTTTAGGTCTATCCTGCTTTTTGCGAGGCATGCTTTTCAATACATGCAGACACCACTTCTGTACTCTCACATAATACAAGCGACAGTGTGTTTACTGTTACTTCGGGGCGTTCACTACTACTTCCTTTGATCCATTCACAGGAGATGCCTGTTTGCGAGTGACGTCGATCTTGATGGACAAGTTGAGAGAGAGACGAACCACGCATTGCTCTGACGATCGGTCTACACCATGGGATTGGATACCACTCCACTATAAACAAATGAATACTTCTTTACGTGATATAGACTGACATCTTTTACTTGAAAACATTGAATAATATCTGACACTACCGAACATACAGATATTCTGCACTTGATTTGTTTGCAGCTTTTTTCCAGCATTTGGTTTACATTTATTATGTATTATAAATATGTCAGACATTAAACAGATACAGAGTATTCAATTATAATTAGTTTAAAACTTTTTATTTATTCCTAAATATTATTTTTAAAAATGATCAGATATTGCTGTTATCGGTTTTTGCTGTTAGCTGTTTCTGAATGACTTGATTTAGCTCTTATTGATCTCATGAAAGCGATTGGTTGTTATAAATTAAAGTTAGAATAAATCAAATTCAAATCTAAATAAGTTATAAGTTTAGTTCCTTATTATAAAAGTTAGTTTTATTTGATTTTCGATCATAAATATGATGCGTCACCCCATTGAAGGACAGGCTGTTTAATGAATGACAAGTACCGGTAGTATAATCAAAATTATGCTTTAAAGCCTGATTTCAATTGTCATTATGATTACGAGCTTACCGGTACTCACATTATAATGACATTCTATGCCATACCATATCTAGCTTTTGATGGAATCCAACTTATGATTTGTTTTACTTTTTTATTTCAAAGATAACTTATATCTGCCTTTTATTGATTCAGATTAAACATATAATATATTATAATATCTTTTCAAATAAAATATAATGCAGTCATAGACTGCTATATTTTTAGACTTAGTCAAGACATTCATAAGAATATGTAATTTAAAGTTATAAATAAAATAATCTTTACAAATGTCTGTATTACACTCTTTTCAAAGTGTTCTTATAGTTGAGTTTAAGTGTTTTTTTTTTTATACATTTATAATTCATTTTATAGTTAATTCAAAATTTTATCTCAATTTTCTACAAGATTTTGTATGAGTCAGTCATATAAAATGGACATATTTTTAGTCTTATTACAATCAAAATTAGTAAAGAAGGTAAAGAGAGGCAGAATTATAATATAATTTAATAATAACTAAAAAAATTTAAATATCGGTTTGAATATAATATAAAACAATTATTATAGGACCACATCTTTTATTAAATAACATCATTTATCAACATATTAATGTGTAAAATAATAGAAATTTATAGGAATGAAGTGCGGAAATATACACAAGTGAATCAAAAATTAAAATTTTGTAATTATTTTTTGCAACTCTCCCGAAATGATTGAATTTTAATAATATTTGCCACTTCTCAAGATTTAGACAATTGTCAAAGTTATAAATCCGTAGTTCCATTAGGATTACTACAAGTGAAATAAAAAATAATAAAAAACATTTCTATTATTTAAATTAAGATATTGATAGCTTTTATAGCTTTTTGAGTTTTGTTATTTATTTGTTTCAAAATGAAAATATTGTTTTCAATATAATATATTAATAAAGTGATGCTTTATGACTATCAGATGTACCGTCAAATACTTTGAGCATACAATCCTATTGAGCTCACTTTGTATAAACTTTTCCCGTGTCTTCTTTTCCTTGATATTTAGTCTTGCCGTGAGTCCAAGGAAGGTATCGATACTTAATCATGTGCTGAAAATAGACAATTCATTAACTCATTAATAAATCCATTCATTTCTATGTTTACTAAAGTTAATTATAATAATATTTATTAAAAGTAAAGTTAAACTCATTTTTCTTAGTGAAAAGTTATTAAATAGAAAAACAAAATTCTAATTAATTAAATTTCAAGCACCTTCGGCTTCTTATAAGCCGTTAGGGATAGCAATGGTATTAACTTCTTTGAACTTTAACAATATAAAGAATAACTTAACAAATGATATATTACTTACTTTGATCTGTCTTTTCATAGTAATACAGAATAAAGTAATAAAATAAAGCAATAAAATTGGCCAAAACACTGGTATATTGAAGGCTTCAAAGAAAGTACAGAACAGAGCAATAGTAGTGGCCTTCGTTGATGTGTACCTAAGGTTTAACTCAAACAAATTAATCAAATTTGAAATAAATATAAAATTATTAAAATAAGAACAATTACCAAAACTTGAATTCTGGCAGTCGTCTAATAAAAGGCCTAAACTCTTCATTGGCTGACGTGGGCAAAGACGGACCATCATCTGAAACACACATTATTATTAATATCTGTATCAAAAAATTTCATGTAATGTATATTTATTACAAATTTTTAGTTTAAACAAAATATTAAAGTTTGAGCACTAATAGCATTACAATAATCAATATTTGAGAAATAGATGTTTTGCGTGAGTTTCGCATAATTTTAAGTAAATTGAGTTCACCTTCAAAGTCATCATAAATTGCGGGATCGATTTTTGGCGTTAAGAATGCGATTAACATATTCAGGTAGTATATGCCTAACGCATACGTTATTATATACCATCCCTTTCGTTATTGGTTAAGAAAATACAAATTTAAATTGAATACTATTATAATTAAATGCTTTCAATATAAGAATCAAAATGTTAACGAACTTGATATACGAAAACTCGTGCCATAAATACAAGTAATACGATTGCTGTGAAAATCTGTAATCAGTTGTAAAATAAATTAATTAATTATTACAAAGTAATTAATTAATTAAATAAGTTTATTGATAGATATGAGATACCGACCCATCGATATGTCAGATGTGGAGTCCAGGCGTCCAAAAGGCTTTGGTAACGCTTTAAATATTAATAGTTTTTTAATTAATTATTAAT